>JANAVB010003400.1:32112956-32215456 GCA_029216955.1 Iris pallida | reverse complement strand
CAAAATGATATTATATAGGCAAGGGGGAAAGTCTTGGCCGGCCACTATGCTAGGTTAGGGTTTCTAGGTTGCATCCTAGGGCTAGGAATGAATCAAGGGTATTGTGTGGTCTAGGGCTCTTTCCTAGTCTTAAGCAAAATCACTTAACTAAACTTGACTTAAACCATTAACCAAACCATCTAATTCTCAAAGTCTAACTAAATTAGTTATGACTAATCTAGGTTAGGCTAACCAAAATCACGTGGCAATAATTAAATTAGTATTTAAATCAACCCATTCAATTAAATCATTTAAAATACCTAATAAAATATATTAGATTCAAATAATTCAAAAATGACAAAAATACCCTCAAACTAGAAATGTGGTAGTGGCACCCCCCCCCCCCCCCGCAGCCCACCCCCAACCCCCCCACCACCCCCAAGGCCAGCCACCCCCGTCCCCCCCCCCCCCCCCCCCGCCCCCTCGCAGCCCACCTCCAACCCCCCCCCCCCCGAGGCCAGCCTCCCCGCAGCCAGCCCCCCACAAACCCCCCTAGCCTGGCAGCCCCCCAAACCCCACCACCCCCCCCCCCGCGGAGACCCCCACCCCCAACCCCCCCTCCCGTGGCCAGCCCCCCGCGGCCGGCACCACCCCGCTGCCCGCCCCCTCCCACCACCGCCGGCTCCCCTCCGCCCCCCTCCCGCCGCCGAAGAGAGAGAGAGAGAGTTACCTCGATCGTATGCGTCCAAGAGAGAGATAGAGAGTAGAGAGAAAAAAATAGGGGAAATGAATTTTTCTCCCGTCGGTTCAACTTAAGCTAGGCTTTTAACTTAGCGACGGACTAGCGCTATCTCACCGCGATTTTTTTAAATTTTTCCAACAACTTAGTGACCACTTAGTGACCACTTAGCGACGGACTGTATGTCCGTCGCTAATATCCCATTATCTGGTCGACGGATTATCCATCGCTTAGTAGTCATCAATTCCCCCCGCCAACTAGTGACATTTTCCCACAATTTTTTTAACGTTTTTCTGCCAATTAGTGACTACCGAGTGACTACTTGCCGACGGATTTTTATTCCGTCGATATTTTACCGACGGCGTGCCGACGGATAGGCGACGAATGTTCAGCCTTAAAAAAAATTGGTATGCGATTAGCCGGAAAGTCGTTGCCAGGTTATCGATAGTCCGTTGCTGCTGACGACGAATTTATTCCGTCGCTAAAATACCGTCGCCAATTTACTGTATTTTTGTAGTGGGTGAACCACTCCTTCTTTGAGCAAACATGACACGAGGTCCCAGTGTCTATTCACCAGTCCTTGTCAATCTCTGATGAGTCAACCTGCACAATCACAGCAATAAAGTTAGCCTCACCTTGCTCCTTTTGTTTTGGTTTTTCTTTGCATTCTCTCTTCTAGTAGCCTTTTTTTACCACAGTTGAAACAAGTCCCAGGTTCTTTGGACTTGGGCTTGAACTGAGCCGACTTCACCTTCAGATGGTGAACGTCTTTCTTCTTTTAGTAGGGAGCCTTCTGATTCCCTTTAGAATTTCCTCCTAGCACCATGTTCGCCTTAACCATCTGCTTGGACAATGCGTCCACTTTGAGTTAAGCCCTCAACTCGTCTTCAACATGTATCCAGTACAAGAGGCGTTCTAGATCCACTTCTATCTTCTTGCGGTGCATGTTCGCGATGAAGTTGCTCCACCCAGGTGGGAGCTTAGCGACAATACCCTCGACGACAAAAGCATCGACCAAGGGCATGCCATCATCCGCCAGCTTCTGACATAACTTGAGGAACTCCTTGACTTGAGGCAACATGGTTTTGTCGTCCTTAAACCGCATTCTCCAGACCTTTTCGGTCATATGGATCTTGTTTATGTTCTCATCTGCCTTGTAGATATTTTCTACAGACTCCCAGACATCCTTTGCATTGACCGTCTTGCTATATGACTCCGCCAGAGAGTCCTCCATCGAGTTCTGGATCAACAACTTGCAGAGGTTGTTATCCCGTCTCCACTTCGACTACAAAGTTATGGCTTCAGCAACCCTTCGAACATTTTCACCCTCTAGAATCAAAGACTCAGGATCTGTCAACACATAGTCGACGCTCATGAGTTGAAGATTAAGGCTGACATTTCTCTTCCAGAAGTTGTAATGCTCCCCGTCAAACTTCTCAAGTTTAAAACTTGTGTCGAGAAGTTGTGCACGGTTGTTCTCTATTAGATCTGAATCTTGCTTTGAGATTGCTATTCTCGAAATAGATTGTTAGATGGAAATCTCAATCTGAGATGGATAAAAGCAACTTAGCATGCGAAAAAATATTACCGCAATTCTGCTGATCGTTCTCAATCGAAGTTGATGCAACGAAGATGAATAATCGTTCTCAACTGGAGTTGATGCAACGAAGATGAATACTCGTTCTCAACCGGAGTTGATGCAATGAAAAATAATACTCATTCTCAATCGGAGTTGATGCAACGACTTTGCTGGAGTGATAAAGATCACTGTTGCTTAAAGAAAGATTCGCCCTATTGCGATCTGCTCCCAGGAACCAGCAAGTTTGAAAGAACTTCTGGAATGCTCGCTGTCACCTCCTTTCACGAACTCGAAGAACTCCAATGGCAGCGGCGGCACAACTCTCTTTGCCTCTTTATTTTAGCGTAAGTCCTTAATGAAGGCACGAAGAAAGTATGTATAGAGAAGGGCCAAAACGGTAATCCTAATCCTGGCCGTAACTGATTGTGAAAAGATAGGAACGAATAATGAAAAGATTTGAATGAATTAAATTCAAATCCCACAAAAATCGGATCTGATCAATTAACTCAATCTTTCCATAACCGCTCAAATCTTCCAATCAGCCACATCATTAGCCGCCTGTGCCTTTAGCCCACTTAGCCCGTCAGCCTGCGCGCGTAGCTGCGAAGCAGTACAGCAAGCATGCCGCGCAGCAGCGCAAACACACGCGCACAGCGCAGCACCGCAAATGCGCAAGCGCGCAGCGCAGCATTGCAAATGCGCAGCTGCATCGTAGCCGCCCCTGGCTTCTGCGTCAGAAGGCGAGCACACGAGCGCATCAACTGTGCAAAGGCGCCATGCGCCGATGCTAACGTGCTAATTGCAAAGTGTGCCAACAAAGTGCCACTTTGTGCCCTTGAGGCCGAGTCCGAGTCCGAGTCGCTAAGCCCCTTCGGGGCTTAGCTCCATAGGAAAATTATCCCATGAGCATGACAAAAAGCATTAATACTTCTTTGTTGGTTTAGCCTTCTTTCCACTAGAAAAATGCTCCCACATGGCACCCATGTGCCTCTCCACACTTCATGTGATCTCTCAACACAAGCAAAACTTTATATAGAGATACTATCCATTTGGTTTTTTCAATGTGGGACTATCTTTCTAGTTTCTAAAGCAAAACACCAACACCAACAAGCAAAAACACCAACAAGAACTGTACTACTAACAATGTAGTTACACAAGAATTCTAAATACAAGCTTTGAGATTCTGTAGAGTGTAGTAGTGGAGATCGAATTAGCGCGTGATTCCTTTACTCAGTTGACGATATGATAAACTTTTAGAAGCTATCGATGCGGACAAACGCTATTGGACAAAGTACTCTTGCAAAAAAGGTGCTCTGGCTACTGATAGGGTAATTGCTCGTGCATGTATGTTGTTTGCAATACACGAAAATTGAGACTATTTATAGAAAAAGTCTAAAAAATGGTTAACTGCTGAATTTACATGGGGCCAATGTCTCACGGGAGGTAATTTCTTGTTGGAAGCACTATCACATGATTCTTGGCTTCGTGTTGAGCCACGTCCATCTACGTTCATGCGGAACTGAAGGTGATTCTACCACGTGACCCCACAATCATGTTGGCTTATAAAGATTATGTCACGTGACTGTAGTTATGCGAGGATTTATGACAGGAGAAGAATTTGGAAGGGGAAGAAGGGGCCGTATATGTAAGCTTGGTAAGGTGGAGGTACCAATTAGGAGGTGGCGCAAGAACGGGGTTACCTTAATGTCTAAGAAATGACCAAGCTCCTTAATAGGTGACTAAGCTACTTAAGTAGCTTACAAGTAGTTCAAGTACACGTCTATAACAAGTTGGTCAAGCACCTGTCCTAATATAATGCTATATAGTTTTTATGTAAACATAAATATCATTATTATATAAAATATCGGTTCATAAAATTATATTAATATAATAATAAATTTGTTCTCGTAGAAATACTTCTCGTAAATTATTTTCTTGTAAAATTATTTTTCTAGTAAACTTATTAATATTATAATGAAATTTCGAAAAACAATTATGACATAGATGGTTTTTGTTTTTACATTGCTAGAGTCATATTGATTCAAAGATGTATTTTGGTAACTCATCCATCTACGACTTAAATGGATTTATTATTTTGTCAAGAATACTTGTCGATAAACTTTATTCATAACCTACTTTCCTTTATTAGATATATATTTATGGAGTGGTAGTAAGAACCGCAATCATAAGATCGTGACAACAAAATGGTACCTTATTGTAGTCACTCAAGATAATGGTGAGGCAAGAAGTTGCTATAACGCATTCAAATTTAAATGGAAAGGAATATGATTATAAGTTAATATCGATGCTCGGCTCTCGAATGATATGCGTATGTTTCATGATGTTATAAAGATTTAATAACAATCATAAAATTTAAGCTAATTTTGAAAGCTCTTTATCTATGTTAAGAGTTCCTTTATTTTCATGGAATTTCATGGAATTTTCATAGACAAGTATAGTATTTTACTAATTATTACTTAATTTCTCTAAGGTGGATAGAATATTTTATTCGTTATTTATATCAGTCATCTAACAAACCTAATTGTGACTTTAAATTCAAAGGACAAAATTATTCTAAGGTGGTTAGTGTCATATATAACTGTATTCCAAAATTTTATTTTAAAATTAATATAATTTTTACTAACTTCCAAAATTTTAATATAATATTAATATGTTTTTACATAAAGAACATAATAATATTAATATAAAAGATGGGCTTGACCTACTTGTTACCTACTAATAAGAGAAAATTTTGACCTACTTCACCTATTGTCATTAGGTTACTTGACTGACCTACTTTAACATATTATTGTGGAGGAGCTTAAACTACTTGTCACCATGCAACTTAACTTACTTGTCATCACCACCTTTAACACCTCCTCCTTAACATTTATCCTACTTCCACCAAACACTAAGGACCGACCAAGCATCTCCACCTCCTCCTTCCTTTAACTTATTTCCTATGTTACTTTCTCACTCATCATTTCTTCTTTACTTCTTTTCTAAGCTATCTTTTCCATTTTATACTTTCTTCTTTTCTTGTTTTTTTCACTACAAGAAAATAAATGTTCAGCAACATAAGCAATATGTAGCGTAAAGATAAGTTTATGTCGCCAAAGTTTTTCTGCGACATATCTGGCTATGTCGCACGCATGTCGTTGTAGCCTTGTTTGGAATAGTATTTGGCGACACAAAGTCAGCATGTCGCAAAATTTATCCCACTTTTGGCGACATATCATATATTTTTATTTAAAATAGCTTTTAGCGTCATGTCTCTTGTGAACAACAAGGTGGTACATTGACAACATAACATTATACAGGATGTGACTTTCTACGACACAATGTTAAAACATGAATACGTTTTTTCCTACACAATTGTTTATCGCAGAAGTTAATTTATATTTTTAATATTATTGTGTCGTGAGAAATAACTTTTTTTTTCTTTTCACATATTTTTTTTTTCAACATTGATATAAAAATCTTACTTCGAAAATAACTTATAAACTCTGAAATTTGTATTCAAAGAACTTGAGAGCAAAGAGCAACAAGTTACCATACACATAACATTATATCTAATATAATGCCTTAAAGCTTCTTTTCATAGAATAACCCAATAATACAAATATCTTAACAACTTCAAATAACCCAATAATACAAATATCTTAACAACGGTAGTATAGACGAAAACACATATACATCGCCTAAAATTATTTATCTTTTCATTACATACATTAGCTTGTCCAAAAATACTGATCTATCCTATGATATGAATGCCTTCCCAAAAAATTGACATATTTTTCATGTGATCCTGCAAAGAAAAAATTATAGAAAAAATTGTAAGTAAAACAAAAGAGAAAATAATATGATCAAATAACGGACCCATTTTTCACTCTAAACCACCTAAATAAGTCTAAACAAGGACAAATTTAGAAAATGATTGAAATGGCAAATAATGGACCCATTTTTATTGATAACTGAAACTATAAGCTCATATACATTATTTGAACTAAATTATATAATAAATGATTTACCTTCTTTTTGGGAATGTGGCAGACGGGTTGATAATCATCATCATTCAACCGAAGAGGCCTGTGGTCAAGAAGCTCTCTCTTTTGTGATGGCATTTCCCCCGGTGAAAGATCATCAACTCTGAAATTTTTTGGATAAAATAAACTCACAATAACCACCTAAACAACCATAAAAGAAAATCCTATATCAGCTTAGAAACACTAGATAAGTTTGACGTCACCCCCTTAACATTTCCCGTGCACTATTTTAATTGTTAGGTATCCAACCTTGCCACTATATTCATTTAGAGTAACAGAAATGTACATAAACAGTCATTATGACTATCAATTACAAGAATAAACATATTTTGACATTTTTTTCTCAAATATGAAGGTAAACTTAGTATCATGTGCTCTCTAATATCTGATAAGTTTCCACCATGCTTCTCATAAGTTTACATGCCAAGACCATTATGAAACCCCTTTATTTTTCATCAATTCAGTTTTTACAATATTTTGAGCTTATTCAAAAGAAGGCTGCTATTTTGCATGTCCGACGGCTGGCCCGCTCCGATTCCGTAGTCATTTATTCACATATTTATCTCTTGGAATCGATCGTCCTCGCTTGGACGTGATGTCGTACAAGTCTAGTATTTGCACTTGTACAAGACAAACTGTACATAATTGATATTTTTCAAATAGGAACACATCGCAGCAACAGAATCAGACAAATTGAAGTTAATGAGACAATCTTTCTTATTGAATAGAAATACATCACGTCTTTAAAGCAGCGGAGATAAAAGGATAACTTGAAGTCGCACAGAGATATATAGAATGTATTCTCTTTATTTATAATTGAAGAAGAGTACAAGACTTGTATTGAAATACAATGCTCACAACACATCTCACTTTACATTGATAGCCAACTGGATAATTGTTATAAAGCTTGCAACTGATACTTTGATACATTAGATTACAACTCGATACCGACTTGGCTCACAACTCACTGGTACAACCGATTACAATATTCCATACATTATGCCTTATAGACAGAAGACGTCATCTTTTGCAAGGAGAGCTTTTGTATGTCCAACAAATCTTCGATGTCGCGGGACCGATCAAGCCAATCTTCGTGTCAAAATATTCCAAACACGAGCAACTGCCCACAAAACGTGGGTCAGTACATCATCTATGTACTAGCGAGCAGAATCCAACACACTCGCCTAAACCAACATATAGTGATCGATTTTAGCAAACATTCATTTGAGTGATCTTTCTAGTTGGGGCCTAGCATCAGTTTACAGTTCATGGACAATAATCATGGTGAGGCATGCAAACATGTTCTCAGCAACATTAATGGCAAGGCGATATTATAGCATTCCTGTGTTATCATACTCTAACAACGTTCATGTAAAGGCATCATTTAAGCAACGTTTGAGTTAATATATATTGAATATGTTATAGTGATTCTCTTAGCAAGGCAATACATTAGCATGTTGTGTTCAACATGTTAGGCAGGTTCTCATGGAAAGGCAACAACACAACATCATTTTATTTAGCATGTTAAGCAGGCAAGTTGAACCAACATATATATTAAATATATCACATTTAAGTAATTTTTTACCGATAGCCGACTCCTCGTACCTGCATCAAATACAGGTCAGCAGATATACTTACTCTGCCTACATAAGACATTCATTAGCGTGTATCCTGACTACATGGTCACTGGTGTTATTATTATATAACCATTTCGGACGTTGCCTTATAGGACTTCATAGGGTATACGACGCGCCATTTCACCAGGTTGCGAGCCCGAATGAAATGTCCCGATACCACGTACCTTCAAAGTACGTTTACACTTCCCCCATGGTCGGATCGATCCCCCTAACGTCCCGGGGTACCGTCCGAGGAAGCAGTCACCCCCTTGTATACAAGTTGTCCCTGACCATGCGAATGCGTGTCCGACTCAATCATGAACATAAAACGCATGGTGAAATATTGAAATAAGGCAACAGTGCATCATTCAACTCATCCATGTCGTTTTCAACGACTCATCATTTCCAATATTTTCATCATTCCATTTGGTGATCTCGACGATCGCAAGCCTCATCATTTTTCATTCATTGCTTCATTGCAACAGTTCTCATAATATTCCTTTCAAGGAGGAATAACCAGCATTCATTCATTTCAAAGGGACTTGTAGCATTTCATTCATTTCATAGAAATATTTATTCTTCTTTCATTGCTTATAAGAAAACGGACAACATTTATATCTTTGCAACGGTTATACAAAGTATACATGATTCTAGTATTTCATTTGGATCATTGGGTCGATAGCATAGCCAGTTCTCTTCTTATTCTATCATTCACAAGGTATCTCATTATTCAAGTGTTCTACTTGTTCCGACAACGTTAAGCATAAGGAACATTATCAATTCATTCTAGGCATCGTCACATTAGCAGTTCATATGTGATTCATTTCAACGTTAGGCAACTTAAGCATCTCTATTATCCAGCAACCAAAACATGGAACATTTAGAGACAATTCATAACATAACATTCCTCAATTTTATTAAGCATGCAGGAATAAGAAGGGAGGACAGTTCCACTCACCTAGTATAATAAGTTTCACTGTTCCAATCGCACATGTTCCCACCAAGCGTAGCTCCACTAGCGAGCCACGTTCCAACGCTCATTCTGTCCAGCCAGTCAAGAGACTGTGTCAGTCTCAATTCTCTTGATGTCCAATACAAGTTACGGTCCAACATTCTAATAGCATCCAACAAGTCAACCAAATGTCTCGCGCGGAGCGGGACATTACACCCGCCCCCACGTGGCGGGCGCCCATTGGCTCCCCCGCCTGGGTGGGCCCAGGTTAGCAGGGGTGGGAGGGGGGGCGCAATGGTTGCCCGCCACGTGGGCGCGGGCCAGTCCCACGGACGGACAAAATAGACTTTCTGTATTCAAAATCATGCACTTCTAGCAATCAATAGTTTCTCCGATTTTGCCTGTTAATAATACAAACAAGCATGCAATTTGACACTAAAGACGTGAACAATTGTATTAGTATGCAGAAAGAAAGAAAAAGGGATAGAAGATGTTACCCCATGTAAACTTGCAGAGGCAACAAAGTGCTAATTTTTACCCAATTCATAATTGCTCCCATTTCAGGTTGTCGCATTTCCTCCACATCATTAACAGGATAAAACTGTGCACTTTTAGCATTACGCTAGAGTACAGGCACTAAGAAAGTATATGAAACTGAAACAGGGGACTAAAAATATTTGAATTCATTGTCAGTTGGTTGCAATACGGAAATGCTCACTTGGTTAGGAAAATCTCAATTTAGGTCCACGTTGTTTGCATTCCCGCATCTTGTAAGAGCAAACCCATCAGGATTCATTGTTGGAGGAATATGTAGATGACATTTTTTACAATCAATGTTGCCTATGCACAGAAAACAACAGAGTCCAATGTGGCAATAAGAAAAACATAATAAACCAAATAACAAAGAAAAATTATAAGGAAAAAAAACACAATAGTAAAGACCAAAGAAAGAAATACGTCAACACTAAAAAAAGGCACTTGGAATTTAACATGATATACCTAAATAGTAAAAGTGGGAATGTACACCATGCTCATGTTCAGTGTCCAGAACTTTGATACCGGTCCTTTTTTGTGGACCAGTCATTAATGACCCACCCTTTCCCGGCCTACAAGCACCAAGATCCCTCAAATTTAATTAAATTTTTGCACGGACTGGGATTCGAACCCACTCCTTGTTAGTGCCGAGGCACAATTTTCGATGGAAAATTCTGAAACTGAAACAATTGTACACACAACGTTTCAAATGCAGCACCTTAAAGAAGATGTGCAAAAGAGATCCTGGAGGATTCTGAATTACGAGGATCTAAAAAGATTCTACGTAATACACAAAAAATCTAAAGAGACTTTGTGCAAGCAACTATCGGCAGTAGAGCTTCTAAAAAGAAGTTACTGTAAAAGGCAACAGCAGCGATGACAGACGAGAATGAGATGCTGGGGTGAATGAACCACCGTTGCTCAAAGCTTTATTCGCCCCACACGAGCACGAACAGCTTTCAGGAACCAGCAAGTTCACGAAGAACTTCTGGAACGCTCGTAAGTCAATATTTGAGACTTGAACGGGCTTCCTGGACTTAACAGACTCCCTCAACTCTCTTCTTGGTGCATCTTTCAAAGGAGGCCAAGGGGCTCTATTTATAGAGTGGAGTTGAGACTTCACCTCTTCTCCTATCCGATGTGGAACTAAAATAACAATACTCAAAAATAGAGTTTGATATTTTAGATCATCCCACAATCAGCATAGAAGTGTGCCAGTCCACGCCTACCCCCGAACACTCCCATGCATGCACGAGACATCCTGGAGTCCGTGTCCGAGTTCGAGTCCGCACAACAAAAATCAACTTGCATCCTTGTTGGATTTAATCCTTTTTCCTTCTAGGAAAATACTCCCACATGGCACAAACTTGTGCCCCACTACACCTCATGTGCACATCTCAACACAAGCAATGCATTATATTGAGATACTCACCATTTGGTGTAGCCGATGTGGGACTATCTTTTCTAGTCCAAAGGCAAAAAACACCAACAATCCCCCACATATCTCAATATATGGGTTGAGCGTTCCCCACAGTGACTGTCCATCATGCATTAGGAGAGATGTCGCTACGACTTGAATCTTTCCGCATAGCTTAAATAACAGCATGATACAAGAATGGACTAAGCCTTGAATTCTGCACCATAACTGCAATTCTTCCTACTCACATAATGACATCAACTGTGCTTCTGGCTGCACATTGAAGGTCTTGTGCCAGCCTGGTTTAAGTGTATAATTTTTGGGCGTCTACAAGTTTACCCTCAAGAGACGGCCTGATATCTCTGTCCATACACTATAGGTGAGTTCTTTATAAAGAGTCATGGCATGAAGCATTGTGCTTCTTTGCGGTGCTACGCCGCTATGACATGGCTTAAAGCCGAGGCTTTACCCCACCTGGGTACCTCATCGTAGTGTCATACTACTGTAGCATGAGGTCACAAGCCCCTTTGTAGTGCCAAACTACCCAGCATGAAGCCTTGCGCTTCCGTGCGGTGTTACGCCGCTATGACATGGCTTGCGAAGCCGAGGCTTTACCCTTCCTGGTACCTCTTCGTGGTGTCATGCCACTGTAACATGAGGACATCATCCTCTTTGTAGTGCTGTATACCTCTCTTTATTACGATTATCATACAGCATTAGGCTACCTGCCTATTTGTGGTGCTACTCCGCTGTGACTTAGCTTGCAAAGCCGAGACATTACCCCTACCTGGGAACCTCATGGTGAAGTCACCTCACTGTAGCATGGAGTTACACTCCTTGTAGTGCTGCACTACTGTGCTTCCTGTAAAGCACTCCAGGCATTCACTCTGCCTGAGAACTCATTAAGGCATTTAAGTCAACCTTCCCACAGGATCCGTTTTCCGCAGAAAATAACAGTAGACAACAGTGATTGTAGGTCCGTAACCTCTCCATGTCACAGAGGACAAGTACCCACCGTTCCTGATATTCTTCTGGTTAATAGTCCTCCCTTGAACCAAAAGCTAGATGCCTAGTAGATTTCTCTTTGAACTAATAGCATAAAACATTATGGTAGGATTGTAATAACACAATATCAGAATGCCTTCAAGTCCATTTTACAAGTTGTGTCATCGACCAGCTGGCGCTTGAGGCCCTTGGTGAACGGATCCGTCAGGTTCTCCTGACTCCGAACATCAATCACTGCAATAATACCTCTCTTGATAAGATCGTGTACTGCTTTGTGCTTCAACCGCACCGTTCTCTTCTTTCCGTTGAAGAGTTCATTTGATGCCACTGCTGCTGCCGCCTGGTTGTCACAGTATATCGGTATTGCCGGTATCTGAGCCCCAACCACCGAAAGATCATACATGAGCTCCCGAAGCCACTCTGCTTCATCTGCAGCAGCATCCAATGCAAAGAATTCAGATTCCATGGAGGAGCGAGATAACATAGTCTGCTTCTTCGACTTCCACGATATAGCAGCTCCGCCCATGGCGAATACGAATCCACCTGTGGAATACTCGCTCTCCATATCTGAACACCAGCTAGCATCACTGAAGCCTTCCACTACTGACGGATCTCCGCTGTAGAAAAGTGCATATGTCTGAGTTTTCTTGAGATATCTCATAACACGCTTCACAGCTTTCCAGTGCTCAACGCCTGGATTGCTAGTGAACCGACTCAGCATTCCCACTGCAAAAGCTATGTCAGGCCTTGTAGCAGTAGTAGCGTACATCAAGCTTCCGATGACGCTAGCGTACTCCAACTGCCTGACGCTTTCCCTCGAATTTGGCTCCAGCTTCTGATCACTCCGGTACGGTGTATCAATAAAAGGAAGATCTTGATACCCTTAACGAGTGAGCATCTTCTCAATATAATGAGATTGTGACAGCGCTATTCCAGTGCTTGTCCGGATGATCTTGAGTCCCAAGATTACGTCGGCATCCCCCAAGTCCTTCATACTGAACTTGGTCGAGAGGAATTTCTTTGTCTCTGTGACGCAGCTTAAATCCGTACCTAGGATTAGCATATCGTCTACGTAAAGACATACGATTACTCCTCTTCCGTCAGCAAACATCGTATAGACACACTTGTCTATTTTACTGACCCTGTAGCCATTTGACCTTATCACCTTGTCAAACTTCTCATGCCATATTTTGGGAGCTTGTTTCAAACCATACAGAGACTTCATCAACTTGCAGACTTTGTCTTCCAGACCTCTGACGACAAAATCTTCTGGTTGTTGCATGTAGATCTCTTCGGTCAGCTCGCCATTAAGGAATACCGTTTTCACATCCATCTGATGTATCACCAGCTTGTGTATTGCTGCTAGAGCAATTAACAATCTGATGGTTGTCATCCGAGCTACTGGAGCATAAGTGTCAAAGTAGTCGATCCCCCGCTTCTGAGCAAACCCCTTGGCCACTAGCCTGGCCTTGAACTTGTCAATGGTTCCATCTGCTTTCGTCTTCTTCTTGAAGATCCATTTGCATCCGATGGGTCTTGCTCCTTCTGGCAGGTCAACCAATACCCATGTGTTGTTGGAGGTGATTGAGTCAATCTCGTTGTCTATCGCCTCCTTCCAGAATACAGCATCTCTGGTCTTCATCGCCTCATCATAGGTAAGCGGATCTGCTTCCACATGATAGGTGACGAAGTCATCTCCGAAGTCTTTCGGTCTCCTCGTTCGCTTAGTTGACGGCTCAACGAGTTCTGGTTCAGCTGGTGTCTCCTTGACGACAGCTTCATCTTGGACTACTGGTTCATTAAAGACTTATGTCTGCTTTGTACCCTCATCATTCTCCGGAAGATCCGCGAGAACAATATTCTTGTGTTTTGCAAACTTGTCTTCAAAGTATTCAGCATCGCGAGATTCGATGATATGGTTTGACTCGATATCAAGGAATCTTTGAGCATCACTCTTCTCGACATACCCCAAGAAGATCGCCTTCGTAGTCCTTGTCCCCAGCTTCTGAATCTTCAGAACCGGGAGCTTCACATAAGCCAGACACCCCCACACTTGAATGACATTCAAGTTAGGTCTGACTTTGAACCAGAGTTCATGAGGAGTTATGTCGGAAGTTGCATATGGCACTCTGTTCAGAATGAACGTTGCCGTTAGTGTAGCTTCTCCCCAGTAACACTTTGGAAGACCCGCAGTCAACAGCATGGAGTTCATCATCTCTGTCAACGTTCTGTTCTTCCTTTCTGCTACTCCGTTGGATTGAGGAGAGTACGGAGCCGTTGTCTCATTGATGATTCCATGTTCTTTGCAGAATGATAAGAATTCATGAGACCGATACTCCCCGCCTCGGTCACTACTTAACCTCTTGAGTTGTTGTCCAGTTTGCCGCTCAGCCTCGGCCCTGAACTCCTTGAACTTCTCGAATGCTTCGTCTTTAGACTTGAGCAAGTAGACGAAAGCATACTTGAGAAGTCATCGATGAAAGTAATGAAATACTTCATCCCGGCCTTTGTAGAGAATTGTTTAAAGTCACATATATCTGAGTGAACCAACTCCAGAAGATCTGTGCTTCGATGGACCCTGTGAAAGGGTTTCCTTGTGATCTTCGTCTGAGCACATACTTCGCATTTCTCTACCTTACCCCCACACTTGGAGATAAGTCCTAGACTAGACATTCTGTTAATCCTTTTACAATGAACATGTCCTAGCCTATTATGCCACAACTCAAGAGAATAATCAGAAAAAGTGATTGCATTTATATTATCATGCTGGGTTACAACAAGCTGAATCTTGTACATTCCTTCAGTTTGGAAAGCTTTCCCGAAGAATGTACCCTTCTTGGACATCACCAACTGGCCAGCATTGATGTCCATCCTCAAGCCTGCGTTGCAGAGCAGACTTCTAGAGATCAGATTCTTAGCAATTACTGGAACATGCTTCACACCTTGAAGCGTCAGAGTGTTCCCCGATGTGAGTTTCAGCTCCACCGTCCCGATCCCCAGTACTTCAGCTTGTGCCTGGTTTGCCATTATGACCTTCTCTGAAGTTGGCTCATAAGAGACGAACCAGTCTTTGTCTGAACAGACATGGCACGTCGCACCAGTGTCTATCCACCAGTCCAAGTCAGCCCCCACAGTTGCAACCTGTGCTATCATGGCAACTAGATTAGTAAGCATAGAAACCTTACTAGGCTCACCTTGTTCTTTGGGCTTGGACTTGCATTCGGATTTGTAGTGGCCCTTCTTGCCATAATTGAAGCAAGTCACATGGGACTTGGACTTCTGCTGCTTGAAAGCAGGACCCTTCACTTTCAGATTCGTAAAGTCCTTCTTTTTGCGATGAGAAGCAGCCTGCTTCCCCTGGTACTCTCTAGTTTGGACCAGATTTGCGTTCGCCAGTTGTTTGGACAGAGTATCAATCTTCTGTTGAGAGCGCATCTCGTCCTCAACATGGATCTCTTGCAAGAAATCTTCCAAGCTAATTTCCATCTTCTTTCGATGCATCCTTGCATAGAAGTTGCTCCATTCTGTAGGACGTTTTACGACGATCCCTCCAACGACAAACTTGTCGACGAGGGGCATGTTCTCGTCTTCTAGTTTCTGACGCAACTTCAGAAACTCCTACACTTGGGGCAGCATCGCCTTCTCGTCTTCGAAGGTCCACTTGTGGTATTTTTCTACCATGAAGATCTTGGACCGGTTCTCGTCATCTTAATAGAGCTTTCCCAAGGAGTCTCATATCTCTTTGGCAGATGTCTTCTTGGAGTAGGACTCTGCCAGAGAGTCTTCCATGGAATTGAGTATCAGTAGTTTGCATATACTGTTTTCTCTCTTCCACTTCGCTTGCTTGGTCGTAGCAGCGGCCACAGCCGCAGCAAATCCAATGGTTGGAACGGTCGGTTCTTCTTCTGACAGCACGTGATCAACATTCACGAGTTGAAGATTTAAAGTGACCTTTCGTCTCCATATCTGGAAGTGTTCGCCATCGAATTTTTCCAACTTGTTAAAGCCGGTATCGATGAGCGAAGCACGAGAATTATCCATCTTCTCAATAAAGCTTTGAGATTGTTAGTGCCGATGCACAATTTTCGATGAAAAATTCTGAAACTGAAACAATTGTACACACAACGTTTCAAATGCAGCACCTTAAAGAAGATGTGCAACAGAGATCCTGGAGGATTCTGAATTACGAGGATCTAAAAAGATTCTACGTAATACACAAAAAATCTAAAGAGACTTTGTGCAAGCAACTATCGGCAGTAGAGCTTCTAAAAAGAAGTTACTGTAAAAGGCAACAGCAGCGATGACAGGCGAGAATGAGATGCTGGGGTGAATGAACCACCGTTGCTCAAAGCTTTATTCGCCCCACACGAGCACGAACAGCTTCCAGGAACCAGCAAGTTCACGAAGAACTTCTGGAACGCTCGTAAGTCAATATTTGAGACTTGAATGGACTTCCTGGACTTAACAGACTCCCTCAACTCTCTTCTTGGTGCATCTTTCAAAGGAGGCCAAGGGGAGGGGCCTTATTTATAGAGTGGAGTTGAGACTTCACCTCTTCTCCTATCCGATGTGGGACTAAAATAACAATACTCAAAAATAGAGTTTGATATTTTAGATCATCCCACAATCAGCATAGAAGTGTGCCAGTCTACGCCTACCCCCCGAATACTCCCGTGCATGCACGAGACATCCTGGAGTCCGTGTCCGAGTCCGAGTCCGCACAACAAAAATCAACTTGCATCCTTGTTGGATTTAATCCTTTTTCCTTCTAGGAAAATACTCCCACATGGCACAAACTTGTGCCCCACTACACCTCATGTGCACATCTCAACACAAGCAATGCATTATATTGAAATACTCACCATTTGGTGTAGCCGATGTGGGACTATCTTTTCTAGTCCAAAGGCAAAAAAACACCAACACTCCTCCCCACCCTTACCGTGGACCGCCCCCCTCGGTGGTAACTTTGATACTAGAATATAATCTTAGGAAAGAGTACCAAGGGAAACATAAATGAACTTTCACCATTCAGAAATCATATATCCCATAAACTATCATATCCAGCATGATCTAACTAGTTACAAATTTACTCGTCTCACCTATGATACTGAGAGAGAACCTCTAAGCAACATGGTTGGTCTATAATAATATGCATGCTTATATAGTCATACTTTCACCTGAAATTTTACTAAAACTAGAATACTTAAATAGAAATGACCGAAAATAATAAAGCACAAGCAGGATAAGATGTGATAAACAGAAACCTGGAAATATAACAAGCACCAAGAAGTTTCATGGAGATTGTTGATTACCTATGACAAGTGTTTGCTAAAATGTATTTTTTGGGGGTTTATCTTTCTAGTTCTTTTCAGTAATATACTGAGCATATTGTGTATTTAGTTACTTTTCTGGAACAGGTAGTAAATTATCATTTTTTGCTCTTCTACTTAACACCTCGGCCTCGTTTGGTTCGCGGAATGGAAAGGAAACTGATTCCTTGATATTTTCTTTCCTTTAGGAAATTATAATTCCTATAAACTTTCCTTTCCGGTGTTTGGAAAGATCGGGATTATAGTCGGAATATATCTTTAATTTTCATTATAGTATTTGGTGTTTGTAAGGAAAGGAAACAAAATCAAGTCAATTTTCCAAAAATACCCTCATGCTAATAAAAATAATTATTACTTAGAAATATTTTTGTCTAAAAGATATTATGGATAAAAATGGTAAATAATATTATGAACATGGATATTTTGGTCAAAACTTTTTGTAATAAATGCGGAAAAGTTGGAGGAAAAGTGATTCCTTAGATAAATGGGAGGAACCACTTTCCCCTCTATTTTTCTACCTCTTGGGAATCATTTTCCTTTTCCAACAACTTTCCTTTGGCTCCCAAACATAGGAAAGGAATCACTTTCCTTTTCCAAGCTCAAATTCCGGTAACCAAACGAGGCCCTCGAGTACTTTTCGTCAGTTTAAAATCATCTTACAAAACCAAAGGTTAGGGAGCTCGATGGTTGAGACCTTTGACATGGTCGGGGAATTCCTAGGTTCGAGTCCCATAAGGGACACGAGTGGCCCTTAATTACAAAAAATATTTTCACATTTCAAGACATTCAAAACCAGTGAATCCAGTACATTCAAGTTTTCTATACCGATAAACTTTGAAGTAGAGAGAGAGTACCAAAGAATCCTTCATATAATTGTTGCATAACCAATTCGCAAGAAGCATAAGCATTTCCCGACCCACAAGCTCAGGGACGGATCCAGGTATAACCTGGGCCCACCCCCAAAAACATTTATTTTCCTTTTTTTTCCATATAGTTTTTTTTCGAAGTTAGCCCATATCTAGCACATCCGAACCTACTCTCCAGGGGCGGCCCTGATCTTTTTTGTGCCCGGGGCGAAAGTTAAAAAAAGGCTCTTCCTAAAAATTTGACTCGAAAAGTCAAATATTCATAGCAAAGCAACTAATAAGCTTAAGTGAAAAAATTAGAATTAAGCAAATATCATAATGAAATAAAATCATCTTTGTATCAGCATTAACAAAAACAAAGAATATAAAAATTAATTAGTGTAACACAATCAGAGTTTTTGTTAGTGTTCTCAAAGAAAATAATTCAAATATCCGACCCCGCCTCTGACGTTGTTGTGTAAAAATTACCTACTCTCAGGTTTGTTGATGAAAATGCAACTCAGTAAATATTAAGTACAGGTAATGAAGGAATTAACATTCAGTAGTTTAAGCATTCTTAACAAAGCAATAACTTTTAGTGATGATTTTTTTTTCAAATGTTGCTAACCTGCTAGCTCATGACCAAGTATAGTAAAAGACTGCAAAGAGTTTGTGCCTGTGGTGAAGTAGCTACTGGCTAGCTAGGCTTTGATTTGCACTGATTTGCACTAAAAATATAACATTCCAAATCTTTGTTTGCATTGCATCTCTTCTATCAATCAGATGTTTGTGTGCAAGTTTCCTTCTACTCCATGCCATTCGAAAAAAAGGATATCCTAATATTTTCTATTTTGTTGTTATTGCCACCCTTTCTTGTAATTGCCTCCCTGTTTGTCCCAGTTTGTCATATGCACTGCCTACATGGATTCTGAAGATTCCAATATCATTTATTGAATGTGATGTTTATGTTGCCATGACTTACTAACCTTTGATTCGAATATCCAAAAGGCAAGATGGGAATGAAATGGAGCACGTTTAACATTGAAATCAGAACTTTCATCTTACAGTTTGTATTTGATTTCATGATTTGTGTGTATTATGGAATAGATTATTGTCTGATACATGGCAATAAAAGTCAGAATAATAAATAAATAAAATTAAAACATATATTTGATGACTCTTGGAATCTAAAAGGAAGCATGACATGAAAGGATTGCTCAAGACAAACACGGTTGGTGTTTCTTGCTTTCTAACATTATTTTTGAAGTATAAAATCAAATTTTAGTGTACATATGCTATCATAACTAAAAAAATTTATCAAAACATATTACCTCTTTCAAACGTTGAAAGTTAATTGTCACATTCTTTGACAAATCGTCCCACTCCAAGTCGCTACTGAAGTGTCGACTTCTTCGATTACTTCCGTGATAAATCTCAAAACTTTCTCTACTCTCTGACTTCCGATAAAGAAGAAACAAATAGAACTGTATATTGGAGGAGAAAATGATAGTAGAAGTGATAATAGATTGAGAACAATCAATAAAAAGGGAAAAGTTTGTAGAATTTGATTTTTCGAAAGTGCTAGTATTGCTTGGAGGAGAAGAAGTAGGGATTAGAGAAGAAGAAGAAGAAGAAGAGTAGGTCGCGCCTTCCAGGAGTAGAGATTAGAGGAGAAGAAAATGAATCGTCTTTTCCAATTCCCGAACCTGCACCGCAGCCCTAAGAAACTAAAAAACATTTATTAACAAACAAATCTAGTCCATATTATTTTGCCAGTTAGTAATGTAAAAACAATTGGGCCTCATTACCAACAAGCCCTTGGGCCCTGGAATAAATACTGAAGTAACTACAAATAATTGGGCCCCTACAGTTTTGGGGCCCTGGGCCGACGCCCCGGCTGCCCCGGCCCAGAGCCGGCCCTGCTACTCTCGCCCACCCCAGTATACATTTCTGGATCTGCCGCTGCACGCGCTCATCACCATGCACATTTCCAATAAACTACAATATAAGACATATCTTAGTGCATTTGCAACATTGTTTACAACTATAGCAGTAGTATTTAATGCTGATAAATTTATAACAAGCTTGCTTCATATTGAAATGAAGGCATTTAAATGTCAAAGTCAAGCATATGCGCTTCTCTAGCCACTTATCTAACCAAAATAATTGATCATGAAATGCCACATCATATTCCTCTCTTACATTTTAACTATTCAAAACAAACAGTATATAACTATCATAATAGCAAGGTGGATAAAGTTGACAAATTTGTCTTAAGCATTTTTAAGACATTCTCTCTGAAAAGGAAGATAACTAAGACAGCTAAGAAAGGAAGTATTGATTGCATATCCATTTAACCTGAGATGATACATCTCACATGCAAAATATCGTGGATTGTTTGCCATAATACGTTCTTAGATACTCATTAGGCAGTAACCCACTATATGCACCAAATGTCTAGGCTAAAACCATTCACATAAAAGATATCATCCAGCTTACACACAAAAACTTATGCAAGGAAACATATATAACTAAGTTCAATTTGTCCAAAAAAGGAGAAGGATGCATGATAGAAAATGGAGTTCTTATAAAAGATCAAACATGTCATTTGCTACGGAGGCATGGCAATGGCCCCGATAACATGAGAACCCTATCCGGATTCAATCTATTTTATTGGGCTTGGACATAAATTAGATCATATAGATAAGGTATCAGGAATAGATGTTACGCACAAATCAGACTCCATATTTGATGAGGACATATTTCCGAAGACCCAACCAAGCAATAAAAAACTTATGTGTTTGTACTTGGTTTTCTTCACTTAATCAGAGTCGGAAAAACCCCAGCCCATCCATTCTTGTGAGAAATTATAGGCCAGAACTCGGGCTCTCAGAACATGAATTCCAAACCAGCCAGAATAGCAGACAATATAACTTTTTGGTTCAAGGCGACCAGGCTTATTTTGGACAATTTCAAGCAATATTTACCATGGTTTTAGAGACTTTATCGCAAGCACAGTATAAGTATCGGTTTCATGCCCTCTCTATGAGTATCAATTTTGGAAGTTTTAGAGGTTTCGGCGATTTTTTGAATCTTTGGTTCCAGTAGTTTTAGCAGTTTTTATATCAGTTTAGCTGGTACTATCGATCTTGTTTTATCGTCTTTCTACTTGTATTCCTCCATCTATAATAAAAAGTCCCTCAATTGGGAAGAAATGTTGGTTTTCTTCAGGAGAGTTCTGTAACGAGCAAAGGATGAGGCAGTGGCAGACCAGGAGCTCCAACAGGACCCAAATCGCCTTGACGACCCCCTGAGACCTTCTTGCTTCTACATAGGAACACATCGACAGCTGCCTGCATAGACGAATAAACTCTATCCTCACAATACAGATGCCTATTTTGGTTCCTAATAAAATGCTAACATGTACAGAATAAAGATCGGAGTATAATTTTCAGAGGAATTCCACAAAAAAATGCCAAAAATATAATGAATATTATGTTCAGATTTAGAATCCTGACAACAGCCGGATCGACACTGGTACCAGCCTCCTCGAACATGTGCTTGAGAGAGCGACTCCAGGAGGAAGAAGGGACGGAGAAACAAAGCCAAGAGCAGGCACATAAATCTGAAATCCAAACTTTAATCTGTCAACTAACATAATATCCCAAATCAAACCTTAACAAAATGGATTGAGAGAGAGAAATCCTAAAAAAATCAAACCCTAACAAAATTGAAGCAGAGGCAATCAAGTCCCTATGTATACATATAATAAACGCGAAGGCATTTTCTCAACCATAATTAAGAAGATTAGGGGAGGAAGCTCACGATGGAGGAGGAAGCCCACGGGGGAGGGAAGCTTGTCGGCGCGCGAGCGAGAGAACCCAAATGTCTGTTTGGGTTTTTTTATGGTTTGTAAACTTTGTATGGATATTTTTGGGTTATTACTTAGATTTTAAATAATTACATAAACACATTTCCCAACATAGGTACATGTCGGCAAAAATACGGTGACATTCTGCGACATATCGATGTCGTGATATATATAAAATTTTTGACGGGACTGATATTCGATTTCTTACTTAGATTTTTGACGGGACCTATATCGCTAATATATGTAAAAAAAAAAAAAGCTTTTGGAGACATACAAGATCCTATGTCGCTAAAATATGTTGCTAAAAATACAATTTTTTGTAGTGTTTTCTTTACTTACTTTCTTTCTCCTTGAAACCAAGAAGCATACAACACACACACACCTCTTTCTATATCACAACGGAGAGCAGCCTAGCCTAGAAAAAAGAGCACACATATGAGACTCGTCTCACAGTATCTGTATTTGCATACGGATACGTATTTTATACTGTATTCTGCATTTTCTTGTATTCTAGAGTACCAAAAGAAATTTTAATTTTTGATAATTTGCTCTTTGATCGACGTACCGATGTGTACCAACGATATACTATCCGGGAGATAATTCCACTTTTAGATATTTTCGATTTCAAATATTTTCGTGAATAGTGTTATGATATTTTTGTGTATAGTGTTTAGATATTTTCATGAATAGTAAAGATACTTTATATCATCCATTGGCTTCTGGATTTTCTTCTGAATGGTAGAGATTAATCCTGATCGAGTTGCGGATCGTGATCGAACGGTCACGATTAATTCACCTTCTCTATATGTACCCTTTCATTTTTTCAATTTATTTTACAATCGCTCTTCACTCTTCTTCTCTTCTCATTTCCTCTCTATTTTCTTCATGAGCTAGGAGCTTGGTCTCGAGGCCTCAGAGTGTGGTTTATGAATCCATCTTGGTGGTGGAATTGAAGAGTTAGGCTTGGAGCTTTATTAGGCAACTACATCTCGCTGAACTACTGACGAATATTGTTTTACTATTATTTTATTTTCAATTGTTTTGATAGTCCAGTATTGCCAAGTATTTACTTTACTAAATATGTTTTTTCGAGGTTCTTGTCATTTTGGTCGTCTCGAAATTTGGTTTGATCTAGGTTTTGATTTTCAGTAAAATCTTGATATTTTCTTAGTAGAAAATCTCCGTATCGAAAATGATACCGGAGTACTTACCATGAAACTTAGTATATATACTGTACACGACCTTCCTCTAGTATTGTTTTCATGGTTATACTTGAATTCTACAACTTTTGGGACGAGATTTGGTTTTCGAAACTTGTTTCAAGTCCATAGTGTTACTTTTCGGACACAAACGGTATACCGGTGTATACCGAGGCATGCCGATTTGTGGGTCCTTTTTAAGTTGAACACCTGCTGTTACAATTAACGGTATAACACCGGTGTACTGGTTTGTACCGTTGGTATACCAATCATGTGTATTATATTTTTTCAGCAAGTTCTGTGTCCCTATTGTCCGGTATACCGTCGGTATATCAGAGTATACCGTCGGTATGTCATCGATATATCGGAGTATACGGTCTGTATGCCGTCGGTATACCGCCAGGATACGCAAGTTTATATCTCTTGATTTGTTCCGATTTTCTGATTTTTTTTCCTGCTTATTGCTTTTCTCTATATGATATGTCATGTTTCTTGTTATGTACCACAATGCCTGTCTAGATTTCTTGTACTTGTCTAGCTTACCTAGATGCATTGAAATGGAAGAATTTTTTGGTTGCTTGCAAACTCTTTGTTTCGACCTTTACTATGGAATTGCTACTACCTATCATGGTGAGCACATTTCCAGCACACCGTCGAGTGTTGCACCTTTTATATGTCTTTAGGATAAACATCTATTGGACGGTGTATCCATTATATATTCATTCTATCATCGGATTAGATATATTGGGTAGTTTACAGGGCAAGTAGCCGGATTAGATTTCTTAAAGTATTTATGATAGTAATTAGGATTGTGATAATACTAGTTAGCTAATGTATCAAGCCGTACTCATCAGTTGGCATTGATTAATGGTTGGAGTCCATTTCTTATCTTGCCTAGTCTAGCCTTGCTTCAACTTATTTTATTTTATTACTTAGATTCCTGCTATTTCTTTACATTCTATTATTCCTACTACATGTCCGGCTTCACTATATGCTTACATGCTTGGTTTTACTTAACATGTTCATATGCTCGACTTTACTATATGTTACCAGTTTTCTTTCAAACTTCTTGTGGTACCTTTAGATTATTCATGCTTGCTTTTATTGCTTTACTTAGTGTTTTTATTATTTGCATGCTGGTTTAGTTCATAGTTTGGCTTCCTTTGTGGTACTTGCTATTTGGGGGGTCTGACCCCGCTGACCAGATTTGGTTGAGGAGCCCAAGGATTGTCTAGATCTTCCACTCAGTGGTGACCGTGTGGAGCACCAGGGTGCCTGAGTGAGTGTTCTTTCTCTTACCTACTCTTATCTTTTTGGGGCGTTTAGCCACCGAGCATGTGTTTAGCTCGTATTTTGGAGTTGACTTTTTGGCCTATGGACTTAGACATGATTTGTATATTCTAGACTGCAGCTAGAGCTGATCATGTATGAATTACACTCTTACTAGTTCTTTATTTTGTATTATTAGCTTCATGATAATCTATATATTATAATTGGTACGCTTTACTGTCTTATATGCCTGATGATCATATGTACTTCACTTACTTGCCTGTGATTGAGATATCTAGGATTTTCTTGACCTAGGATTTGATTGTTGGCTTGTAGTAGTAACTCGTATATCTACAGCTTTGATCGTATTAGAAGGTACTGAAGTACTTTGGTATACATAGTTGGCCTGGTCTGTCCCTACTTACTAGTTTTTTGGTTCTGGGACATGACATAGGTTTTAGTGGTATCCCATGCAGGTCTGATTTATCAGATATATGGGGGTTACTTGTAGTTATCTCAGTCACTAAGTCTTCTTCATTGCTATTCTTCATATTACTCTATATCTCTGATCTTTGACTTGATATCTGCATTGATCGTTGATCATTCATATTCCCTCGATTTTGATCCAGGTATCCTTTAACGTCTATGGGCACTATTTCTGGTCCTTCTGATCAGCTCATTCGGATTCCACCAATGGCGGACCAGTGTCGGTCTGTTCTGCCCATTCTGGAGGCTCAGTTTTAACATTCGGAAGCAGAGATCAGAGTCGACCTGAGGGCAAAGATGCTAGTTCAGCCAGATTAGCCAGCAGTTTCTGTCTAGCTAGAGCAGCCATAGAATGTTTTTCGTGAGTTGGTGGATGTATTTAGTAGTTTTTTAGCGACACAACAACGTCAGAGTGATGTTTTCAATAGTAAGTTCAGACAACTTTGGAGAGGGGTGGTGCTCAGGTCTATAATTCTGCCAGCAGCTTCAGGTACCTCCATCCTTGGTACTTTTATGGTATATAGGATAGCGTCCGATGATTGGCTTCAGGATACAGAGGCCATTCTAGAGGTAATAAGGACACCGGCTAGGGAGCGGGTAGCAGTGGTCAAGCTTCAGCTCTTGGATTTGGCACGAGACTGGTAGGCGGCTCATGAGGTTTATCACAGCACCTATTGCTTGGACGGACTTTAGTGAGAGGTTTCAGACCCGATATTTTGACGTGGTATCATGTTATAATTTGCAGTAGAGGTTTAACAACCTCAGGTAGATGAGCAGGACCGTCGATGGCTATGCGACAAAGTTTAGCAGGCTCAGTCGGTTTGCCCCTTTCTTAGTGGCGACCGAGTTAGACTATACGAGGAGGTTCCAGCAGGAACTTCATTTAAAGATCATACTGGCAGTTGAGCAGCATAAATTTTAGACTTTTGATGCCATGATGAGGGCGGCGAGGAGGCATGAGTATACCTTGTAAAGGATGGTGGATAAAGTCGGAGGCCAGAAGAGGCCTCACATTCAGAGGGGATCTTCTTTCCAGTCGTCAGCATCGGCTCCAACAGTTCGAGCATTGACAATTGGATCTACGAGGGGACTGGCTCTGGCCGCTTCCTTTTAGTAGTCGTCTCAGCCTCGTCCTCAGCAGCATAGGCAGTCTTCTACAGTCGGTTGTTCTCATTGTGGGAAGGTAGGGCATATCTTGTCAGAGTGTCATAGGGTACAGGACTTGTGCCTAGCTTGTGGATCATTAGACCACATAATAGGGGCTTGTCTTCTTCTTTCTAGCCAGTAGTTTTGTAGTTCAGGATGCCAACTCAAGTTCTGCAGTAGTAGGCTCAGAGGCTATTACAGATGCAGTCTCAACAGTTCCAGCAGCAGTGGCCTAAGCATTATGCTCAGGCTCAGATGTAGAGGCAGAGGGGCTAACAGCAGAGAGGTCTAGCACCCAGGGGTAAGGGTCAGGGTTTCACACTTGCCATCGAGGAGGCGCTAGCAGTAGGAGAGGTAGTCGCAGGTACCATTCTTATTCTCTCTCATTCAGCTTCAGCTTTATTTGATTATAATGCTTCGCATTCGTTTATATCTGTACGATTGACGATACGAGTTGAATTGGAGCTCGAGTCATTACATGTAAGGTTGAATATACTTATTGGTAACGGTCTTGTTGGAGTAGATCGAGTTTATACCTCGTGTCGTGTCATAGTTGTTAGCCATAACAAAAGGTTATGCGAACTTTTTGTATATTAAACATAAAAAGAGTACAATCGATTCCTAAATAGGAGATCTAAGTACAAAGTTTTCTGGGGATGTGTGGCGGTGGAGATCGAGCACTACAGCGGATCATTTACTCCATTCATGATCTGACGATGAGTCAAACTTGCTCTGGCTTTCTGGTGCTTGTGATTGGAACTCTGGGGCTGCCAATCAAGATGATGCCGAATTTGTGAAGATTTCGAAGCCTCATTATCGAAGGAAAACTCCTTCTATTTATAGAAAAGCACATATACGATGTGCATAAGAATTATCCAGGAACGCTGCACGTAGAGATAGGAGCGAATCTTGAAGTTGTACGGTGAGGGCTGCTGCTGAACTGACACGTAGCGGATGCTAGGATTCTCCTTTATTAAGATCTTGGGGGAAATATCAACATGACCGAATAAATGACACATGGCGTGTGTTTACTGTTGATCGAATGAACCTGAACAGATTTTGTTCCTATCCCTGAAGTTGGATTTTGTCTTATCTTAGGGGGTCATTGGTTTAAACAAATCAATTGGATATGGCCCTCGTCTATAAGAACAAATTTCGTCCGTATCTGTGGTTTAAACAAACAGATAGGTTATTGCTCTTATCAACAGAATCAAACTATGTCCTATCTTAAGAGTGGTGTTTTTTAAACAAGCCAATCTGAAAAGGACATAAATACCCATCTGGCCGTGTAGAACCACGTTATCCCGTAAGACTGTGCTTCTATGCGAGCTACACTTCTGGCGAGGCTTTGAGATCACTGCGCTTCTAGGCGATAAGTAGACTGTGCTTTAGGCGACAGAGTCACTGCTCTTTTAGAGCGACAAGTGGACAAGTGTTTCAGGCAATGGAGTCATGCGCTTCTAGAGCGACATGTGAACTTATGCTTTAGGCAATGGAGTCACTGCGCTTTTAGAGCGACAAGTGGGCTTGTGCTTTAGGCAATGGAGTCACTGGGCTTTTAAAGCGACAAGTGAACTTGTGCTTTAGGCAACGGAGTCACTGCGCTTTTAGAGCGACGAGTGGACTTGTGCTTTAGGAAACAGAGTCACTGTGCTTGAGGGCGTCGAGTATACTTGTGCTTTGGACAACCAAGTGTCAAATGAAGGAGCCTTTGAATGGGTTGTGCTTTTGGATGGGACAGAGGGTGCTGCACTTCTGGGTTGAAGCGAGGGCGCAGTGAACTGGCTGTGCTTCTGATTCGAAGGAGCTAGTTTCTGTCGAAGTCATAAGAGCAATTATGACTGCTCTTTTGATAGATGAGTCGGTCATCATCTTCTTTAATTACCACCAACATTTGGAGAATTCAAGAAGTCTGTGGCCTAGGATTCAGTCGAATGAACCTATTAAATGAGATTCATTGTGTTGAGTCTTAGGTTCATCCCATTAATTTAGGAGTCTTTGACCGACGAATACGTGGCATGTGGGTCCACACTCACCCTATATAAAGGGAAGCTTTTGTGAAGGGTTGTGTCTTCTGTATCTTAACATTCCCACTGTTATGTTCGATCCCGACTTAGCTTCGAACGACCGTTGGCCTAGCACAAGTCGACTATTGGTTGTGGATCCCTTCGTTCCAAGAAGCTGTGTCCATGTAGAAGAACTGCTGCTGAGTTCTGAGATGCACTTGAGCATTTGGAGTAAGGAGTTCGAACCTGAACAACATCTTGGAGGTCTTCGATATCCAAGCTTTCGGGTTTGGATTGATTGCCAATCCGAAGAGCCGCAGGTTGTGCTATGCCCTGCTCAATGGCGGTGGCACAGCCTGCGCTGTGGATTGAGTACTTGGTCGGGCCAATAGCTGCTTCAGGATGTGGCTCGCTCTGACAATGCTGCGCGTCTGGGGGGCTACGCGTCTGTGAAGATTAACCCCCTTGTAGATTTTTAGGCGCTTTAGTTCTTTCCATGATGAATCTGTAATATATCCTTGTAGAAAAGAAGTTCTTTTCATGTAATCATGACAAATCTGTAATAGATCCTTGTAGACATAATTTTAATAAAGAACTCTTTATGAACCATCTGTTTTGATTATCTGTCTGCACTTTAGGGTACCTCCGCTTTTGTGAAGCCATGTGTAGTGGGGATGCCACCTGCGCTTTTGATATGTCTGCATTTTTTCATGATTCTACAAGATCCCCTTCAAAGTGTTTCGAACTTGAGTCAAGCTCGGAATACTTTGAACAGAAGTATGACACGTGTCCTTTGCAAGCGAATGCCCAGCACGCTTACTGACATGTTGTCATCACGCTTAGCCTTCGGCATTAAATGCCTTGAGCCATCCATTCATGAACAGTTGATCATAACTCCTCGTTTCTAGGGAACGGTCATCATGATCTTTACTCTTAATTCCAATGTCGTCCGAAGAGTTTCCTTCACTGACGTGCCCGTACCTTATAAGTAGGGTCTGTTAGAGAGATAAAAGCTTTCAGTCTTTCTTTTCTTTTCACAGAATCTTTTCATTAGAGTCTTCTTCCTCTTTCAAACCCTAACTTTCCTGCCATGGCCCCAAGAAATCAAGAACCCCGAAAGCTCATACGACGGGCTCCAAGAAAGCTAAAGAAAGCGGCCCGCACCAGAGGCCGTTGATGTTGATGACTCGCCGTGTCATGCCCCGCTCCCGTAAGAGCGATCGTCCTCGCTAAGGCGTGATGCCGCGTGAGCCTATATTGCGCTTACGTAAGGCGAGTTCTATAACGGCCGATTACAGGCTAAGTGACGGGGTTGTCGTGCAGAAATCCCAAACGAAGACATTAATACAGCAGTGGAAATTTGAAGCAAAATACAAGGCATACAAAATACTCTTTTATTTATATTGAAAACAAAGATTAAAATGTCGCGTAAGGCCAAGATTACAATCACTCAAGCTCACTCTTCTCACATTACAAGTCACTTTGCTCTCTCTCCTCTCTCCATACAATTTGAGTAGGCCAGCGAAAGCTTTAGATAGGTGATGTCCATACATTATGTCCCGTATAAGTCTAGACTCCACACGGCCGCACGCCTCGAATCGTCAAGGAACTCCGTGCCTCAACGCATCCAAGCGAGCACCGTGCCATGAGCTTCTACCTGTGCCTGCACATGAAAAGTGTGTGGGTGTCAGTACTTAACTGTACTGGTGGAATGAGCTCGTCGCCTACCCATACAAACCAACACATTCATTTACTTTGTGCAACATAATCCCTTTACGATTGTCTTTCTACTCTTGCCTTAGGATCAGCTTTAGGACATAGACTCTCGGCCTATTTTGTGTCTCTAGATCATCCCGTGCCTTGCAACTAGCAACTTACTTATACTTTGCCTCTAAACCCTTCTCGTGTCAACAACGTCAACTTATCAAGTCGTGTTTGCCTTTCGGCCAATACTCAAATACGCAACTACACAATAGTACCTAATTTTCATGTGACCATGCAACAAGTCCAAATTGAGGCTGTGCCTCGCAACTCAGTATGACTTAACCATATCGCCGCCTTGCGGCCCTTGCTACTTCAATCACCAACTGACCCAAATCAAGACTTGTGGACTTTGTGTCACTCAACCAATTTTGCCTTGCGACGCTTCCTGACTTAAACTCGAAATGACTCAAACCCAACATATGCAACTCTATTCCAACAACTTAAGACTCGACGCCATATCTCGTGCTGAAGCACGGTGTCTACGTTGCGGCCAAATCTTAGGCCCAAACACTTTCTTCTGATCGTGTACATGTTCAACTCAACTCAATCCAAAGGTACACATGCGGATTGTCGCCCACGCCGACTCATCTATATGAAAGGTCACTAGCACCACAAGCTATCTTGGACTCTATAGCTTTTGTTAGACGGGCGTCCCTTTCAGCGCAAGTAGCGAGCCCCGCTGTAAGTCCCCGCCTAACCCGTACTATTATCCAACACAGCTATTTACATGTTTCCTCGAATCGGTCCCTTGGCCGCCGGGTTACTGTTCGAGAAAACCTTTCCCTTGTCGACAAGTTGTCCAATGACCATGCAAGACTCAACTCGAACTGACGTCTCACACAGTCATTGTTCTTCTAATGTTACCATCTCTCAGGGCCAAGTTCAATACTTCTCACATCTAACACCGCCTCGATGACCCATGGTCACGAGCATTCTTCCTTCTTGCCCTATCACTTCATTCGACCCAGGAACGACTATTTGAAAGCCTTCCTTCCAACTCAATTTAATCAATCGTGGCCCGTGCCTTAAAAATACTAAGTTCGGGACATCGTGCCTTAAACTAACTTGAATTCTATACGACACCATCGCCCAAGTCATACCCTATATGACAGGCCTTACGATCGTAAAACCAAGTAACATTGACAACCGTAGAAAATATGGGACAGTGCTTAGAATGTCTTCGATCACCTAGAATCACTTAGCCAAACTTAATCGTGCATCAACTTGACGAGCAAAGGTTACGTCAAGCCTTGCGTCGAGGGAATGTGCCGTGCAGGCGATCGACTTTAAACAACCAAGTTATTTGGACGCCTAGACTTATGCCACAAGCCACACGATGCAACTTAGCTCGTGGGACGAGCAGAGGCTATGCCAATCTTTGGACGATGGGACCGTGCATACTTTATCAAGCATTTATGCGGACGACGCCTATGACTTAGGCTAACTCATAACTTTGTGGCGAAGACCAACTTTTCCTTCTCCCAAGCCACTGGACGAAGGACCGAGTGTCATTTTTAAAGCCATCGTACAACGATTCTAAGCCGACCATGGGACCTTGTTCATTTTCTAACTCAATCGACCCGACTTGGGATTATTCCCTTAGCTATGTGGATTCGTCTCTTTTATTATCAAGCCTACTTATGCATTGAAAACTTTTATTTTATTAGTACGAAGGACAAGCTGAGGCAAGTTCACTGAAGCCACCTACCTGTGCGAGGAGTCGTCTCGACCGAGCAGGTCTTCGTGCAAGGAGTCGCCTCTGTGGACACACAAAAAAGAATATAAAAATGCTGTCTTTTCTTTATTGGCGCAAGGCACCATAAATCGAGTACGCCTGAGAGATCCTGCGCTGAGGATCCCCGAGTACAAAAAAGAATTCTGGAAAATGGGACGATGGAGATCGAGCGGCACTTGCTCCTTTACTCCGTTGACACTCCGATTACAAAAGTGGGAGAAAACCTAAGAAAATTGCTAACTCTCAGCTCACTGGCAAGAAGTGCAGCAATTTGGCTCTTGTAAATGCTCTCCGTTCTGTGTTTTGAAGAGGGATAAGGTCCCCCTTTATAGTCGTTCTTGAGCTGGGATGATGTTATGCGCCCACATGAGGAAACACGGTGGTTTTTATGTGGACGCATAGTCTTGCTTTGGGCACATAGGACGTAGGCGCATACAGGCTACGAGATCGTGGGTTGGTCGTGGCCGCATGCTTCGAAGCACGACTGCTCGTGGAGACTGACGTGGCTGTGCGCTTCGGTGCATGTTTTGATCATGGCTTTGACTGAGTCAGGCTTGGGCGCATAGCCATGTCTCAGGCTATGTGCCCTCCTTTTGGAGGAGCTAGTCTTGGGTGCATGAAACTTCACTGGCTAGGCGCATGGAGTCCCACTGACTGGGCGCATGGAGTTCCACTGACTGGGCGCATGGAGCTTCACTGACTGGACGCATAGAGCTTCACTGGCTTGGGCGCATGGGGCTTCATTTGCTAAAAATGTTTCATGCTTCTACAAGACTCCCTTCAGAGTTTTCGATACTTGAACAAGTTCGAAAAACTTTGAAAGAAGCATGGATCGTCTTCTCGTGATGTAATGGACGCATAGCACGGTTCTCTCCTTGGACACATAGTATTTGGCCAGCCTGCAGAGAGATACGACTGTTGAGATCTTCCTTGAAATCCGAACTGTTAGATTCATCGGAGTGGAATTTGAAGCGGTCCATCCTTCATACGTCGTCCACGTCAGCAAGTGACAGTCGTATAGTATGCAGGAAGCTGATTCTTCACGTGGGCGCATAGGCCGTTGTGGGCGCATACAATACGATGGGCGTATGGGCGCAAAAAGCCAATGGGCACATAGGAAGTGGCACGTGCCATAAATAGGCCCTGAAGGAGAGAGAAAGCTCATTATTCCCTTTTTTTAAATTTTTCAGAAAACTCTTCATCTTCTTTCTTCGAGAACCATGTCTCCCGAGTGGCTCTCCTCCCGCGGCAGCGTCCTTGGCTGTCCAGGACTCGATTATGGGTGAGGGCATGCTTCAAAAACAAAGTCTCGAGCGTTAATTTGCGACGCTCAGACTTTTCTTCTGCCTGGGTGCTTGCGCCTAAGGCAATATGCTTCTGTGAGCATCATTATGCGCCCATAGAAGTCATGCGCCAACGCTGTGGTGTGCTATGTGCCCACATGTTGCCATGTTATGCGCACTCTAGCTGTGGCATATTATGCGCCCACGTACTGTCCGTATGTTATGCGCCCACATGTTTTAGGCGCATAGCCCTTTGGGCGCATAAAAGCCCTTCAGAACTTAGTTTTTCCTGCAGTTTTCTGAGTCTGACTTTCTTTCTGTCCTTACAGTAAACATGTTTGTCCCAGAATTTGACGAAATCCCTTTCGGCTCTGCTTATCAGGCCCTTGATACCAGTCCCATAACAAATATAATCAGCGCAATGCAGGCCAGGATTAGTCAAAATTAGCCTACGGAGCGGACCCTCGCCATACTTGAACATGATAAGTCCTTCTTGAGGCAGATGATTAATGATGAGAAGTTTGTGCATGGAGGGGCACGTCGCTTCAGAAAATTATACTTCTTATTTGGTGATAGTGTGGGGTTTGAAGATGATGAGACCATCCGTTTGAGAAACCCCATGGTGATCAGTCCAAAAAATCAGAGGATATGGCTACCGTCGATGGAGCGCCAGTATCCCTTGTCTACTTTTACTGCCTTAGCTGCACGGCAACAGATGAAGTGGGAGCTAACTCTTGAGCTCCTCGGAGTCATCTCCGGGAGAATTTAGTTCGACTCGGGCGATCGGAGGAAGGACACTTTCAAATATGTCCGGGGCTCTGCTTCTTACTCTACGAGAGGACTGCAACCTGGTACCGTAGTGAACGACATTCCCACTAACCTTCACCCTTATGCCGCTGACATGCTTTGCCATTTGATGATGACGGGGGATGTGTCGTATCCCGCAGGGAAGATACGGATGGAAGGCTGGAGGTATCCGTTTTCATTCTGGAGCAATCTCACTGGCTGGATTCTTTCCACGTATGAAGCCGTTCTGAAGACTGCCGGCCTTTACTATGCTGTTAGGGCCATTCAATACAGTGTAAGGGTCAACTGGCCAATGTTTGTCTCTTCGGCCGAGTTATATAACCTTCACACTTGTACCTTCTTTACTCCGGCTGGGGAGATGGGATTGGCTCTCCATGAAATACAGGAAGTGTTGAAACTTCCCTGGGGTATGGAGCCCTATGAAGAGTACGTGCCTTGTGATGAAGAACTCCGAGATCTGGAGAGTGAAAACTCCAGAATGATTGATGTATACAAGGAATTGCTCTGCCACCTTCTTATCTGTCATCGGATTAATAAGAAAGGGAAGACCGAGGGGGCCAATCCCCACACGAGAGCCTGGACGGGCTATGTCTTCGTTCAAGGAGAAGGAGAAGATCCGGCCTCCTTTTCGATCTTAAAACCTATGACCAAGTTCGATATAGAAGCCCGGATGGCGGATTATGGGACGGCGGATACTGAGGACAATGATGATCCCGGGTCTCCGATTGGTCACTACTTCCATCAGGCCGAACATCTGTTATCAAAAAAAGCTGTGTTGGCGGCTTTCTTAATGATCTGGCTTTGTGACTGCGTAGTCCCTGGAGGTTCAGGGTCCATTGAGAGAATAAGACAGATTATGATACTTCTGGCTGTAAAGCTGGCATTCGGACATCGTCTTGCATTGCTTCCTGCGATGGTCTGTGCCACAGGACGAGGTCTACGGAACTTTGTTAGGAATGCGGTGACTCCCGACGGCAGGCCCCACTTTGCCCGGACCGAGCTTCCGTATCATTTCCTGATGGGGTGGCTGCTACTGCATTATCTTTCCCTAATGAATGCTAGGCCAGTGGTGGACTCTTTAGTAGGAGACGCCTTTCTTCGTAGATTTTGTGATGCAGATTGGGCCATCACTGGTGTACCTGCTTGCAGAAAGGCTTTAGGCTTCTTACAGAACTACGAGTTCTTCAGAGTATCCCCTCCATCCGGCAGCGGTAATGCGGATGATATCTTAGTGGATGAGGGAGTTCATGCCACTAATTTGACTGCTGGGGCGTTCGCTGGCTCCAGTCTATTAGACCATCGCATCTGGTGCTTCGGAACAGAAATCATGCTTATCTGGAGCTGTATCTGCCAAGCCGTTTCGTGCGGCAGTTCGGCTACAGCCAGCTCCTTCTGGAAAATGCTAGCCTGCATTTGGAGTCGATAGGCAGCTTGATTAATGGGACGCGTACTTGGATGTACTACAACGCCGGGTGCATGGGGGAGATCTTCACTCTTCTCTTGGATAAGCCTGAGACCTATTTGTGTTATGCCGCCGCCAAATTTTACATTCAGATCAATACTTTTCATCCTCAGTATGATCGTGAACATAGCTTGATATTGGGGACTCGGTTTGGCCCCCTTCCTATGAAAGAGGCGCCGAAGGGCCGTAAGAAGAAAAGTACTGTTCCTACCGCGAAACCAGACGTAGTACCACAGTCAGAAGCTATCTTTAGGGAGCCAACAGTGTCTCCGAATGAGGATACGAAAGATGGTGATTATTCTCCTCTTAATCCTCCTCAGAAGAGGAAAGCTTCAACTGAATTGGCCCAGGAGCCAACCTTAAAGCGAAAGAAGAAAACTGTTGCCCTAAGGAGAGCCAAGGAAGTGGGTGCTGGCTCGCCTCCCTTGAGGAGGTCCTTTCGGCAAACTAGAAAAGGAGGAACGGCGTCGCGGGCCGTTATTATTCGGGAGGTAGATCCCTTCCTAGACTCCGTAGCCGTTCTGGTCAAGCCTTTAGAAGCTTTTTCACCCTTGCGTTTGTCCTTTACACAGGACCCCGAAGTTGTAGCTGTGGCAGATGTCTCTTCATCTGAGGAGGTGGAGGTGACGACAGTGCCCCCTGCTCATCCTCAACCGATGGATGAGGGCGAATCTTCTTCAGCTGTAAAACTTGAGCAGGAAGATCGGGACAGAGGCCCAGACCATGACGGCGATCAAAAGATCAGTTTTTTCTACGACATATCTGTGGGGGATATGTCTGTAATAGGAACTGCGATGAAAGAGCTGGACGAGAACCAAGTCCAACCGGCTCATCCTTCTGCGGGTACGTTGCCTTTGCGCCTCTCTTCGGATGAGATTTTTTGACTTTGATTTTGCGTGCTCCTTGTGAGGCTGACCACAACTGTATGTTCCCTTGTAGACAATAGGGAAGAACCCCTCGCGAAGAAAGTCCCTGCCATTAGGGAAGAGGCAGAAGTTGTTCCTGGCTCCTCCGATTTTGCTGGTGTGGAGGGAGCTGCTAGTGAGCCGGTATCGGCCACAGAAAGAGAGGTTGAGCAACCTGATGAGAGGCTGTTGCTGAATCTGCTCATGTTCCAGCTGAGCTTATGGAGGATATCATGCCTGATGTCACTCAAGGCCTTGATATTGTTCTTCTTGAGCAGTTCGGGCCTGCTCTTGGTTTTCCTGAAATCAAGGCTAATGGCGCAGTCCAGGATGGAGTTGAGCAAGCCGAAGGTACGAAATCATAATTCTTTTGCATTTCTCTCCTCCTCTTTGGTTACTGATGTATATGTTGTTTTCCTTGTCAGGTATCTCTTCCTGAAGTGGAAGAAACTTTCCAATCCTCTTCTCCGACGACCTCTACCGAAGATGAGAAGATGGCCCAGGAAGTTGTCAAAGCTTTCTACTCTGTACTAAAAATGAAGCTTCCTGGAGTCCTGAATCGGAATGCTACCTTCGGCCCTATGAAGGTTGTTGCCGAATGTCAAGTGGCGGCCCTCGAGAGCATGGCTGGCTACGGGGAGCGGGCCAACACTCTAAGGAAGGTCCTGAGTGACCTGGAGGGTCAGGTGGGCAGGATCCGGGATGCCAAACAGCGGAGCCCTACGTCGCTGTTCCGCATAGAGGATGAGGCTTTGATGACAGCTCTTGTGAAGGAGAAGGCTACATTCCAGGCAAAGAAGGATGCCCTTGTTCGAGAGATCGGCGAGCTGGCTGACTAGTATGGCCAGTTTAATGCTGCAAGTGAGGCCCGTGCTGCCTCGAAGAACAGGATGGCTACGCAGATTACTGAGAAGTATATTCACATTGCGCAGATCAAGAACGAGATCGCCCAACTGGAAGCTGACTTGCGGGCGGCGACATATGAACATGAGGATTACTTGGCCCAGGCTGCCATGACTGCCACCACTTTTGCCCGTTTAGAAGAACAGCTGGAGAAGTTGGAGGGGGAGCATCAGAGTCTGATCCTCTTCGAATATGAAGCCACTCGTCAAGAAGAGACACGGCGTCGAGCTACTGTGAAATCTGAGGCTGAGATTGCGGCTCTAAAGGACATCATCAATCGCCTGTGTATCCCATAGATTTTGTAACTCTTCTATTTTTTCTTGCCGTCACGGCTCTTGTACCTTTTTTTTCGTCTTTTGATAGACGTTCAAGTACAAAAATAAAGAATCTTTTCAGAAGTGAATGTGGTTTTGTGAAATATCGATGCTAGAGGTAATATGGACGTAGCAAGAATATTTCTGGTGGGTATTCCGCTGGAGAATTGTGATGTGGACCTATTATCCATTTTATATTCAAGTTATTTGAATATAGATAATAAATTGAATGAAGATGCTAGTAGAGGTAATATGGACGTAATAGCAGAGGATGTTCTATATCTGACCAGAGGTAATATGGATGTGGAAAGATATATAATATTAGGTGGGAGTGGATAATTCAGAGGTAGTAGGGACGTGATTATCCTTGATGAATGCTTTGCTCAGAGGTTATGTGGACGTGGCAAAACATTTAATCATTTCGCTGAAAAAATAATTATCAGAAAACAATTCAGAGGTAATACGGACGTGACTTGTTTTCGTCAAACCGAGTTTGGACGAAGTCAAAAATGAGAATGATTCTACTGGGAAAATATTTAGAGGACCTATTATCCAGGGCGTATTCAAGACTCTTGAAATACGAATAATAGTTAGATAGGTTTTAGAATCATATAAACATCGTACTGTACATTTACATGACTGAACACATGTGAACATTATGTAAAAGAGGTTACACATAGTATTTTTTCAGGAACTTGCCGTTGATAGGCATCATAAGCAAGTCACCATCAGGCTTGGTTAGCCGGTACGCACCGTTAGAATATACAGATTCTATGATGAAAGGACCTTCCCATTTAGGCTGGAATTTTCCTTTTGTTTTGTGCGTCATGACCATTGGTCTTCTCACTGTTAAGACTAGATCGCCGACTTGGAAGATCTTTTTTTCATTTTTTTTATTGAAGGCTCTGGAAAGGCGTGCTTAATATAGCTCAATGCGCTGCTAAGCTAACAAGTATTTTTCGTCTATCGCTTCGAGCTCCTGGAGTCACAAACGGTAGCTTTCTTCGGTAGTCAGCTCGCTGGCTAAGGCTACTCGAAGAGAAGGAATCTGGATTTCTAGGGAAGAACTGCTTCGCTCCCATAAACCAGAGAGAATGGCGTACTATCTGTTGGAGTCCGGACTGTTGTACGATAGGCCCATAGACATTCACCGAGCTTCTCGTTCCAATCGCGCTTGTTTGAAGACATAAACTTCTTAAGAAGTTTTATGATGGTTTTGTTGAAAGCTTCTGCTAGCCCGTTAGCCGCTGGATTGTAGGCAGTAGAGGCTACGTTCTGGATTCGATTCTTATCACAAAACCGATAGAATGCATGGCTTGCGAACTGTGGACCATTAATGATCCTGTGAGGTAGGTCGAAGCGGTAGATGACGTGATGTTTGATGAAACTGATCACATTTGACGTCTTCACTTCGGTGAGCGGTATAGCTTCCGCCCATTTGGAGAAGTAATCGGTTATAGCTAGGATGAACCGATGTCCTTTGGAGGATGGCGGGCTGATTGGTCCTATGACATTCATGCCCCAGGCTTCAAACGGCCAAGATGCTGCCGTCGGGTGTAGAAACTCCGAAGGTTGATGAATGAAATCGGCGTGGAACTGGCAAGCTCTATACTTCTTTGTATATTCAACAGCATCTACTATCATTGTGGGCCAGTAATAGCCCACTCGTTTGAGGCGATCTTGTAATTTGGGTCCTGGTTGATGTGCACCACAAACTCCATCGTGAGCCTCCCGGAGTGCACGTTTGGCTTCTGTGTCTGATAAGCATCGTAACAGTAGCCCGTCGTAAGGGCGTCGGTACAGCATCTTGGTAGCTGTGTCATAGTAAAATCTGAGGGATCGCCTTTGGATGGATACTGCTTCCTTCGGATCCTCAGGGAGGATTCCATAGACGGCATAGTCTATGAAGGAAAATCTCCAATCTTTAGCATCGACGCTTGTTTTCGTTGTGAAACTGTGATGAATATGCAAGGCATCTTTCACACGTAATAATTCTCGACCAGATACTGTGATCGACTGCTGAGTATTGGTTGGAACGGTCAAGGAAGCAGCGAGACCGACTAGAGCATCCGCTTCTATATTCTGTATTCGAGGCACGTGCTCGATGAAGAATCCAGCGAAAGTAGATGCCAACTCGATTGTTGCTTTGTAGTAGGGGATAAGATCTTCGTGACGAACTTCATAATCCCCTCGGACCTGACTAACTATTAGCTTGGAATCGCCATAAGCTTCTAGATAGTCAACTCCCAGTTGCTTCGCCAGTTGTAAGCCGATTAACTGAGCATTATATTCGGCCACGTTGTTGGTGCATGGTTCCACGAGAGAATATGCACGGTGTATAACCAGATGATCAGGTGACACGAGCACGACACCTACTCCAGCCACAATATTTCTTGTAGGTCCTGTTCTTGATGCGCCGTCAAAGAACATTCGCCAAATAGGGATTTCTTCAGTTGCAGCGTTAGACTCCACCACTTCGTCGAGGATTTCGTCGTAGAGTTTGGACGATTCTGGCACCGGATGAGCTGCTAGAAAATCAGCTAATGCTTGGCCTTTTATTGCCTTCTGAGGAACAAAGATCATATCGTATAGAGTCAACATCATTGTCTATGTAGCTAAACGGGAATTGAGAGAGCCCAATTTTGTCATGAGTATTCTGAGAGGGTTGACTTTAGATATAATATGGATAGTCTGCCCAGACACATAGTGGCGTGTCTTCTGGATGGCAAATACTAGTGCAAGACATTCCTTCTCCACCGATGTGTATCTGTGCTCGGCACCCACCATTGTACGGCTGAGGTAGTAGATTGCCTGTTCATGGCCGCCTTCGTTCTTCTGAACCAATAGGGCACCGAGAGAATCACAACATCAAAACAGTCATTTCCCAACGACTATACGAGTTAGGAAAATTATTGATAATTGTTTTTTACCACTAGAACTACGGTGTTGGGAATTCTTACTAACGGTATAAAATCGTTGGTAAATTTCTTTACTAACAGTACAAAACCGTTGGTAAATTTCGTTTGCTAACGGTAGAAAACCGTTGGTAAATTTCGTTTGCTAACGTTAATAAACCGTTGGAAAATTAAACTTCCTCATGGTAAGTAGCTGTTGGAAGACTAAAATTGCTAATGGTAAAAACCCGTTGGCAAATTCACTTTCCTAATGGTAGCAAACCGTTGGAAAAATAATTTTAGTAACAACTATAAGCGTTGGAATAATAATGAAAACTGTTAGAAAAATATATTCCATTACAGTTAAAAAAATTTATAATGCCATAACTTGTAATTCAAATTCCAGATTACCAACCATATTATAGATCATCAAATAAGTAAACATTTCAATTAACCACTATATTTATCAAAGGAAATTAAGTTCAATATCTAACTTTATAAAAGTACTTGAACACTAAACAAATCTAAATAACAGAAAGTTCAATAGAGTTGATATAACAACTGTCAAAAGTAATTTTTTTTACATATATCGCACACGATACTTTGGCCAAATCACAAAGCCTCCATCAGCTATATCACAAAGTTTGTAACTGCCATTCTGTGGACCATGAAAAATTAGTGCGTCCGGATCTATTACCTCTGTCACCCAAACATCCTCTACATCTTGTAACACCTCCCTATGATGACAAATGCTGTGTGTTGCAAGATGTAACGCCCCAGTCCCAAAATACGTAGGACTAGGAACATAGACATGCCAGTTGTATTCATACGAAGTATACTCCAATATATGGAAGCCTCATATAAATACATAAGCTGTAAAATGCAGTAGAACCATAACTAAACTCATCCACACAGAATAAATGAATAAAAGACATCATATAAAGATAATGAATTGTCTTGATACAATATGTTGGGCGGAGACAAATCCACTACCAACAAAATAAAGAAAAGTACATAGAAAATGAAATGAGTGGCGAACGAAGCGAAGACGATCCAAATGCAATCATCCTCAAAGAAATAGCGAAGATCACGGCTAGAGCTAGAACACCTGCGAAAGACAATAGCACACACCTGGCAAGACAACCAGGTCCTCAGAGGGACGTAACAAGACACATAATAGCATGCCATATAAACTGAAAAATATTGCTCAAATAAATAAGTCAATCGAATTTATAACATGGTCCAATACGCACCTACTGAACGAGCGTACCATCCCCCCAACCAAACAAGGACAGAAGATGGTAAACTAATTCACGGTAACGTACCTTCACATGCTATGAATCCAATATGGTATCCGGACCCCAACAAGGTTCAATACCTTCTCATCGAAGTAGTAAGTCACACCTACAATCAAACAAGAACAAGATGTGATGAACTAATCCGCGACAAGTTATTGTTCCAAGCCACGGTCAGATACAAGTACCCAAACCAAAAGTACTCATACCTAACGGATAAAGGTAGCCTACCGTTCTAAGTGATATGTAGTTAAGAACAATCCTTCCTACGCATGGGCCCTGGCTGAATAGGATCAGCGTAGTCCCCCTTGGGCACCAGAGGCCCCATCAGTAAGAGCATGACGTTCCGCAGAATCGTCAGTGGCCGTCAGTAATCATGGGTAATCTGACCCGCGTCTCCGGCGGAGCTCACGGGTTACAAAAGGAAAAGTGCATCGAAGCCCATACGCTAAGGAATTGTCCTCCCCGCCCAATGCCTACTGTGTTGTATCCACAACACAAACCACTATAACCGCTAAGTCAAACTAGCATGCAATCTCTATTAGCGGTTATTCCTATCGCACGGCTTGTACGTACTGGTGGCCAGCCAATCACGCACTTCTGTGTTCTATATGCGACACACAACCTCGTGTTACAACGTGTCAAGGCCAATGAATGCAACACACAAGGTGGTCCCTTAAATCTAGGTTTAATGTGAGAAAAATAATACATAGCAGGAAAAATAAATGAACAGTAAGTTCTAACAGTTATGCCATGTATCACAGTTTATTTTGCATAAAGAAAATAAATAATGCATGAAATATGAGCTAAAATAAGTAAACAACAAATGGCAAGGTGTCTTGCCTGGTAGAGCGCCTGGTGTGCTGCGATAATCAATGTGGCACGATCTGCAACTTCGGTTCAACAACTATGCAAGGAGACCTCGGGTGGTGGTACGGACAGTTCCATTGGGTCCAGGACGGTCAAGTTAGCTAGAGTGGACATAAGGTAGGCTTGAATTGGCGAGGGAACATGAATAATAGGATTGACTATGGGCATGAGGAGATTTAAGAGAAAATAATAATAAGATATAGAAAACTATTTATAATATTTAAAAACGATATATTATTAGCTAATATTTGATAGAAAAATATGTTTGAAAATCTAAGTAATTTACTTAAGGCAAATCCTTCATTTATCCAAATACCTTGGCTAGCAAAACTAGATGTAAACATATCCCAAAATATTTTATATTAAAAATCGTTTTTAAGCATGAACTCGAAGATTATCAAGATATAATTTGATAAGAAAATATTTTATTAAAAAAATTAGAATAATACTAGAGATTTTAAAAAAAATTATTACAGGACTTCTAGACCATAATAAACATATGAAAACTAGATATTTATAAACCTATAATATTTAAAATTATTTATCCTATATATTTTGTTTGGTAATAATAATAATAAATAAAAAATAATATATAAATAATAATAAATAAAACTAAACTAAAGTTAAATATCTATAAAACAGACACCAGTCTGTACAGCTGTTTCCTTCTTCTACTTTAAAATACTTAAATAAACTAAACACAAAAAAAACAATTAATAATAAATAAGTAAAAAATAAAAAGGAATAGGATGTAGCACTGCTACTCCATTCACTAATTTAAAATATACAGAAGGAAAAGAAAGAGAGAGAGGATGAAGGGAGTCAGCGGAGAGGTCGAGAGGAAGAGAGGGTCATCGAGCTCGCGCCGTGGGCTGAGCGGAGATGAAGGGGAAAGGAAGGGCTTCGAGAGGGGAGCAGCACGGCGGAGATATGTGGGGGGTCAGGCGGTGCCAAAGCTGCGCACGGAGGAGTGGAGAAAGGGGGTCGGAGGCGACGGCGAGCTCGCCGTGAGCGGCTGGGCGCTCGGCGGTCGGAATTTCTCTGGTGGAGGCCGTCGGTGGAGCTCGGAGAGGACGGCAGGATAGGCGGAGCGGCGACTGGTCGGACTTGGTCGGGGGATTTTAACGTCGGCGGAGGCTGGTGGGCAACGCCGGCGTGGTCGCGCAATCCACGTCTAGGCGCGGAGGGAGTTTTGAGGAGAGGGTGGCGAGCCAGTTCAGGCGGAGTGCAGGTCTGTCGGAGGGGAGCGGGGGAGACGCGACGCCGTCGGCGATGCTCGCTCCGGAAGAAGCGGCGGAGGAAGCGGAGCTGTGTGGTCGGGGAGAGGAACTCGGGCGGAGAAAAAGGAAGGGCGGTCGTCGACCGCACGGCGGATCAGGGGTTTGGCGACGGCGGCCACGGGAGGAGCACTGGGTCGGTCAGGTAAGGTTTTCTCTAATTTCTTCATTGGTTGATGGTGGTGGTGTCGAGGTGATTTCCCGTTGGTGGTTCCTTTGGGTTGGGGGTTTTTTGTTGGTCGTGGTGGCGGTGCGACGGGTGGTCGCCGGCCTGGGTTGGCCGGGGACAGGCTGCCGGATCACGGCAGTGGGGTCGTGGTGGCGTGTCTGACGACGGTGGTGATGGTGACGTCCTGGTCTTGGTGACGGAGGTGATGGGAGATGAGTTTTGTGTTGCTAAGGTTTGGTGACGGTGACAGTGGTGGTGGTAGCTAAGCAAGGTTCTGTGAGGGATTGGTTGTGGCCGAGAACGAGATTAGAGTTTAGAATAGGATTAGGGTTTAGGTTAATCGTGTCGGAGTTGTCGACACGGGAAAATAAATGTATTTGTAATGGGTGGAATAAGAATTTGGGACGTGGAACACGGACACGGACACGAGGCACTGCACTTGTGGTGGAAGAAATATTTGTGTGGATGAATAATGAATTGGAGGAGTACCTGCCTATTTATAGGATGTGGAAATTCCCAATAAGATATGGACTAGGAATATTTAAAACCCAAGTAGATAAATCATCAATTTAAATCAAATCAATCAAATCAAATCAAATCAAATTCAATCCAAATCCAAATCCAAATCCAAATCTAATTTAAATGAAATTAAATCTCTTAGTTTAAAATCAAATCAATAAATCAAATTTTAATTATTTAACTATTTAAATAAATACATAGATTCAAATCAAGATTTAAATCTCCACAATAAATTCAAAATATGCTTTCCAAAAATACTAATAATATTAATTTCAAAAATTACATTATTATTTAAAATAAATAAATAAATAATTACGAAAAAAATATATGTTTGTACAAATAATATTTACATAGATATACTTTTCTAATTTACCATTTTATAGGAAAAATTTTATTTATTATTATAACTATATAAAAGAAAGACTTTTCATAATAGTCATAAACTTGAAAATAATAGATAGAAATAATTTGTCTATATTACTTTGAAACTTTAAAAATAATAAAAATAATGTTTTTCAAAAATATGTACGCTCGCACATATTCGCACTCGACGAGCAAGAAAAAATAATTTCGTGCACGACGTAAAATACGACTACGCGACGTACAATACAAAATTTTAAATCGGTACCAAAATTAAAAAAATAGTAGAAAATTTAGGGGTTTTACACAAGATATCCCTTCGCCACCTCCTCCTCCAATTTTTTTGAAAAGTAAGATCACAGTTTTCTTTCCTCTGGAAGACGATCCAACATTGTTGGTTGGGACGGCAGGGCTAGCGACATTGTCATCATGGGTATTAGGACCAACTGGAATCTTCTCTGTGTTGGAGGCAACTTCAGTCCTTGGTGTCACATTACCTTCGAACTGATTTGGTTGCACATTCATATTTTGTTGCATATTCAGAAATGTAGAAGCCATTGAATTAATCTTGGCCATAGCGTCGTTCATTTGGTTTTGTAATTCTATTTTCCATGTACGAAGGTCTTCAACGTCTCTTTGACTGGATATTGCTTTAGTAGCTTGTATCATTTTCACTTGCTATGCAGAGGAGGTATAGCTGATTGCACGACAATAACTCTTCTTTTTCTCAGACCCATAAACTTTAGCAATATGATCACTTTCAAAGTCTTCTAAGCTTGTGATACCGTCGCTGCCATTAAGGGTTGCTTATAATTTTTGCCTCTCTTCTGCCACTTCAATTAGAGCCTGCATTTCCATGATAATGAAGTAAAATTCAGTCCAAAATTTTGCCTCTCTAACACAAGCTAAATAATATATATATTTGGCAAGTTCATGTATCAGTAGGATTCATTTATAATAGATCAATATTGTGAATAAGTGATATCTTCATATCTTACAAGTTGTAACAATAAAAGTTCATTCAAAAAAAATAAACTGAAATGTAGATCAATATAACTGTCAGATACTTCATAAGCAAAGTTTCATGGCAAAGTTTTAATATATTAATTCATTGCAATTACAAAATGAGACTAGTCTTCCTGGAATACGATGAAAGATAAAAAAATTCCAATTTCAAATGAGGAGGGACACATGAAGGCCAGCTGCTAGGTCGTGTACATGAATATACGTAGATAGATCATAGTTTAATAGAAGTTTGGTAGAAAATGAATGATGTTACAAACACTTGATACACATACAGTGCCTCATACGAAGAGACTAACACTACACCTATACACTCACTCACTGATGGTATTTGTCCCTTCATGTCTATGAATGTCATATGACATGTTTAACTGGTTCAAGTGCAACCATAACATTGTTTCAATTGATTCTACTATTGTTCTGCTAAAGAGGGTGGATACTGAGTAGTATTGTTCTGCTCATAAACAGACTAACTTTAAGCATGCATCTATGGGGGATCACCTTTCATGACAACTGGAGAGTGTTTCTACTAAGCAAGTTTACAAGAGAGTGTTTCTCCTACCAGTCTAATGGCATCAAAGTTGGATATGGGGGAATCCCAGGTCCATCTAGAGGCAGAGACAGCTCCTCTGCTCAAGCTGGGGCCTGCTGCAGTTAAATTTACGCCGTCGCACTACTCAGTATCCACCCTCTTTCTCAGTCTGCTTAGCAGAACAATACTACTGACCCATACATACGATTTGTTCATTAATGCCTTTTGGAAACACTAGTTATTTACATCTTTATATATATATATATATATATATATATATATATATATATATATATATATATATATATATATATATATATATGTTAAGACTTCTCTAAAATGTATTTTAGAAGCTTCAGGTAACTGATGGTGAAAAGATAAGAAAATCCAAATACCTAAGCTTTACTGAAGAAATATGGAACACAACTATTTAGATTCTTAGCAGCCATACATTTTGTATAAGATTTTACTGAAGAAACATGCATTCTCTTTACTTATTGGATTATCCTAATAAGCTCCCATCATGTATCATCCATCATCAGATGCATGAATTAACCAAAGCTCTCTTTTAGCAAACAATAGGCATACACCTCAATCCAGCTAGTTGTGAAAGTTTGGGGTTACCAGCGTTGTCATACTAATATATTTTTCCATCACTCAATGACACTCTCTAAGTTTAGATTTTTCTAACTAGTAGGAATGTTTATGTTGTGGCAATTGGCAAAGTGTTGGGTTCAGTAGCCCACACGACCAGCATCTGACTGACCACTCGATGCCTACTTGGAAATTTCAAGTAGACAGAGCCACAAAGGACAGTATAGGTGCATGTATAAGCACCGATACATAGCACTTGGAAGTATAAGCACCGATACATACCAAATATATCCCTATTTTAGAGTACTTACATATTTTTCGGCTGCAGATGGAAGCACCTCCCCAGTTTTTCTTTTTGTGTGTGCCCTTTTCCAAGCCGCTACTCGTGAAAGCTTTTCTATTGGATTTTCCTTTGCCTACATTCAAAATCATGATTAATGACATATAATGTACTAAATACTTAATTATTAAATATGAGAAAAGCTACACACCAATTCTTCGTACACTCTACTATAAGATTTTCGTCCCAACGTATGAGTGATAGGATTTTCGGCCCTATTTTCAGCATTCCTTTTACATTGCTCCTTCTTTTTATCACTATACTCAATGTCTACAAACTTCTCCCATCATATTTTATCAATATCATTAGGACGGTTATCAAGGGCAACACGTTTGGGTATAGGTTATCCATTAATTTTAAGATATTTCGCGCGCATGGTGGACTTCACTGTTCTAAAATACTACAGAATTTTTTTCAATATAGTCTGAGCTACCTTGGGGCCCACATTCATCTCAAACTCTTTCTGTCACAATAACACAACAACATTACATAACTAGAGTCCAAAATATAAAAACAAGTTCAAATGTATATAATCAAATTGAATGTGTAAAATACCATGAGTTCATTCCATAGATTATCCTTGTAGAAGTCATCTACTTGCCTCCAATCTTCATACCCAATTGGGATTTGAGCACGAATTAGAGAACCACAATGAGAAGTCCATTTGGCTGCATCTCTACCCTTAGCACCCTCTAAATCAACAACTATTGAGTATTTTTTTTTCCATTTGGTGGGGTGGAGCATCCGACTCTTGTGTGTTTTTTGTACCTACCGATGCACTAGAACTAGGATGGGATGACATTTCGTAATAAAAGTGCATTAAAAAAAAAATCAGGAATGAAGCTTAGTAAGTAAGGAGAATATATTTTCACATGTTTCCTATATATAACATGCATTATCATTATCCAATCAAATTTTCACAGGTTTCATATTATGAAATAATAGAACATATATAGCATGTGTCCAATTTAAAGTATGAATGAAGCTTAGAAGTAAGGAGAACATACACATAGCAGTAGCGTGTGTGTGTAAGTTTGTGTAGAATTTAGGACAGCATAAAAGGGTATTACCTGCGTATAGCAGTCAATTGAAAGCACTAAACTGGGTATTAGTTTGGTTGCAGGTGTAGGAGAATGCAGTTATATGTAGCAGTGAATGCAGGTGTAGGAGAATGTAGTCATCAAACTAAACATAAAGTTGAACAGTCTTAAAAAAAATGAACACGTTTCCCGTGTCAAACTAGATAGCATTATGTGTTAGCAATACCATACAAACATCCCTGAGAGTATTTACATAGAACGTAGCTTAAACAAGATGGATAAAAAAACCACAATTATATCTATCAAAATCATGAAGTCTGGCATGAATGCGCAAACGGACACAACTCGGACACACGTCACAAGCATTGAGAATAGTATCTACCAATTTGACATGACATTGTGAAGAATTCCAGTAAACAATCGGCGTACAAATAGTGCAATGACAAACCATAAGGTCCCATGCAACAACTTAACACAGTACATAGAAGGAAAAAAAATACAAAACGACATTGTGATTTCATGCATAACGAGGGAGAAATATAAGGAATCATGTATACGGGCAAACAACTGTAACCACTAGATAGCACTCCATGCGGATTGAATCCATCAGTAGCAATACCAAGCCAAACATTATGCCCCTCTCTAGCAAACTCTAGCCACTTGCTTTTTAGCGATCTCCATTCAGCTGAATCAATAGGACGATGCATGGATTGCCAAAAAGATTTTTCTGCCTTGTGCCATTGCATTTGGCGTGCTATCCATGGTATAGTATACAATCTAGTTAATCTTGGAATTAGAGGAAAGTGTCTCAAAACTTTTCTTGGTTGTTTTATGACTTTATCTACTTTCCCAAACTTTGTCTCCTTAACTTTAAACCTTGGAGTCTGACAACGAGGGCATTCTATTGCATCTGCATATTCCTTCCAATACAACATACAATCATTCTCACATGCATGAATGCACTTGACCTTCATTCCCAAATCTTTTAGCATTTGTTTCATTGTAGGATACTTGTTTGGTAGTGTATTTCCCTTTGGAAGCCACCGTCTCAATCGCTTCAGCAACTCACTCACGCTATTTCCTGAACAATTGAACTCCTTCAAGTTATGAAGCTCTATAATAGCACATAAAGTTGTAAGCCCATCTTCACAGGAAGGGTATAGTTTATCATTTGCTTCTCTCTTATATTCATGATACTCACTACCATGGTCAGGACCGGAGACAAATAGATTACCAGAAACAACACATGTCACATCATGATTCCCCTGACAACTTGCTTGTTCCATATCATGTACTCCATAAGCATTATCAACAAAGTTCCCGAGCGCACCCCCTGTATCCCCGCCAAGTTCTTCTTGGATTTGATCTTGGATCTGATCCTCTTCAATAACATGTGGTATAGAATCTGGCACTACATTCATGCCATTCCTCTCTCAGTAAAAGCACCACTCATCATATGTTGGTTCTATACCAAACATGACCAAGTGTTTTTCCACTATTTCAAAAAGATATCTTTTAGAATTTTTGCACTTCATACAAGGGCATGGGCATGTGCTAATACCGGGTGGTGAGTGGTTCTCCACAAAGTTCATGAAATATCGAACACCTTCTATGTATTCGACATTATTTCTATGTGGATTTTTAATCCACTCTCTTGAACGTCTTAACATAATATGAAGGACGTTACCCTCTCAATTGTGAACCTAATAAACAAGCAAGATTAAGACAAATTAGATCATGAAGAAAAGTAGATAATTATTTCCATTAAAAAATTATTATAGGACTGTGATATGCCAATAACATTGTATTTAAGTTATTCAATAACTTTGCATTTAACTAATAACGATATGATTATATTTGCCTATTAATAACCATATGCCTTTTATTTAGACCGTAAATGTTGTCTCACTAAATTTCTCTCCCTAATAGAAGGGGTTGTAGTCTTCCTTTATATTCCATTTCAAAACATGTTATACGCACTTTGAGTCGATGCAATTCATCCTCTAATCTCTTGTTCCACTAGGTAGTTTTGTTCAACTGAAATGAATTCATCTGGTTCCTTTCGATTCATCCTAGGTTTACTTAAGCTTGGGATTTTGCTAACAAATGGTATGTCTGTTTTTGTGGTTACACATTAACAAACCTAGATTTATTAACTAACACATGTTATATAGTGAAGACATAACAAAGTTTACTTGAACCTTTTCTAGGAACAAAGTTTCCTAACTTCTCAGAACAAAGTTTACTTGAACATTTTCTAGGAAATCATCATGAAACTATGAAAATATTCTCTTTAAACATATCATCAACTAATAGGGTTGTCCAACATAAGAAAAATAGCTAACAAAGCCTAAATTTCTGATAAATTTAAATGTGAGACAAGAACATCAAACATGGCGGGGATTATTATTTCACATGAAATAGACCAAAGGAACCAATCTCGGTTAAAAAAAGGTCTTCTGTAATAATTTCCATTTCAAAATTTTTTATCAAGAACATTAACAAGGATCTTAATAAATATATAAATCATTTCGTATGCTTCCATTTAAAATTGCATAAATTTTTAGCCTCATTAGAAAAACCAAAAAACCTTCTCGTCTTCCCAATCTCTCTCAATGACTATTGCATATAAAAGATTTCTCAAATCAAACAATAATAAATACGGGTCGATCCCATAGATCTAAAAAACCATGTAGAATACCAGAAAACTATTATTAAAACCCCATTAAATAAAGTCCAAATCGAAAACATATTGTGCTTTCCCACATTTTTCAAACCGAACAGAGCAGTGAATAATGCTCACCCCTATTTGTCTTGCATGGGTGGAACATTATTCAGTGAAAAAACATTGTGCTTTCCACCATTTTTCAAACCATACGACCAGTCTAATACAATTGGCCTCTATTTGTAGAGACATAAAAACAACATTGAGAGGGTTTGTGAGTTGTCATGAAGAAAAAAAACAGAGAACCATCATCATAACTCATTCATCCAATTTACATTCCTTCCACAGACCACACCAAAGAAAGATAAAGTCCAAATCAAAAGGAAAAAACGTTAGATAAAGTCCAAATTGAAAGAAGAAAAAAACGTTAGATCAAGTCCAAACCGTTAGAATAGAAGGAAAAGAAATACACATCAAAAAAGTCCAAATTGAAAAAAATTTGAGGAAAAGCACATCCTCAGATGAGAAGCTCAAAGGAAAAGCAAATTGAAAAAGAACCTTACCTTCAGAGAGAGAGAGGCGCTCAAATGAGAAGCTCCAGCCGAAGATGGGGGAAAGCACACGCTCCAGCCGAAGAGGAAAAAATGGGGGAAAGCACAAGCATCATCCGAAGAGTTGAGTAAAAATGGATGAGGGTTTCCCTCCATAACGTTCGAAGAGATTTAGGGTTGACCGAAAAAATTGGGGGGGAATGAAAAGTGTCCCCCCCAACGCTTACTTTAGTCACGTGAATCGCACGAGATGGATTTTGTATTTTTTTAATAAGGTTTACCAACGGTTCTTATTGTTGTAATTGTAATATTAAGTGTTATTTCTATTATGTTTTAGTTTTCCCTATTTATACTAACAGTTTTTGGCTTTTCTAACAGTTTCTGACTGTTACTAATTAGTAACAGTAATAAACTGTTGGTAATTAAAAAATAATTATGTTGAGAAATCTCTCTTTTGGTGTAGTGAATGGTCCATAGTGCGAACATATAGTAAGAAGGGCTTCCCCATTATTGGAGCTACCAATACTGGAGGGCTTGTAAGGTACGCCTTGATGTCGTCGAATGCGCGTTGATATTGTTCAGTCCAGACGAAGGATACGCCTTTCTTCATGAGCTGAGTGAACGGTTGACACCTTCCAAAGAGGTTAGAAATGAATCGTCTGATGTAAGCTAGCCTTCCTTGTAGTCCGCGTAACTCTTTGAGGTTACTTGGAGGATGCATGTCGAGGATAGCCTTCACTTTCTTCGGGTCCAGATGTATACCCTTTGAAGTGATGACGAAACCAAGGAACTTGCCGCTGGAGACTCCCAGAAAAGACTTGGTTAGATTCATCTTGAGTTGGTGTACACGCATTAGTTCGAACACCGTTCTCAAGTCTTGGAGGTGGTTGCCCTTGAGACGACTTTTGACTGCGATATCGTCTACGTAGTACTCCACAGTTTTGCGTAAATGATCACAAAAGATTGTGTTCATGGCTCGCTGGTATGTCGCCCCTGCATTCTTCAATCCGAAGGGCATCACCGTATAGCAGTATACCCCCAACGGTGTTCGAAAAGATGTGTGCTTCTCGTCGTTGAGGAACATCTTGATCTGGTTGTAGCCTGAGAACCCATCCATGAAGGACATCCGCTCGAAGCCGCAAGTATTGTCGATCATTACGTCGGTAATCGGTAGAGGAAACTCGTCCTTCAGGCATGTAGAGTTTAAATCACGGTAGTCGATACAGACTCGAACTTTACCATTCTTTTTTATGACTGGAACGATGTTGGCAACCCAGTCTGGGTGTTGTTCCTCGCGAATAAATCCACTGGCGACTGGTCGGAATCGTCGTTGTTGCTGCTTCTCTGGCTTAGCTTTAGACGAAATATTCAGGCGGTGTATGGCGACTGTAGGGTCCAAGCCTGGTATGTCTTCATAGCTCCATGTAAAGACGTCGATGTATTCTCTTATAAGCTGTATAAGAGATTGGCATTCATCGCCATATAGACTTTTGCTGATGAAGATTGGTTTGAAAGATGCTTCATCTCCTAGATTGACTTGGTTGACTTCGTCTTCGTTAGGTGGTTTCCGTTGTTCAAAGTGCAGCTCCCACCTAGTATCCATCTTTTGAGCCCATTATTCAAGCTCAATTAATTGGACATCGTCTGTAATTTGGTCGACGGAAACCATGTTGACGGACAGAGTTGCTTTGAACATGTCGCCGACGCTGGAGTCTGAGTCCCAGAGGGAGGAATCAGAAGAATGAGAACAACGATCTGCTTCATCATCTGATCTTTCGGGAGTTGTTGGAGGAGTGACATAGCCCAAACCAACACCGCTTCGTTGATAGTAGTTCTCGGGTTTGCCTGGAGGAGTAAAGTGTCGTATTAGCAACCGTCGTCCTCGGCCATAATTTAGCCCTTTGTCGCTTTTGATGTCATATCCCATGTTCTGGATATGTTCTTGGCCTGCCAACTATACCGAAAAAGTTGTATTTTCCCAGAGTCATAGTCAGCTTCTGTGTTGTGCTTGGGAGAAGTAGAGTCTGGAACAAACTTTCTCTCGCCAATTATACGACCGAAGATGATTACTTCTTCATCCTTCTTTCTGGCTGAAATGATGAAGTAGAGGATATCTTCAGGGTAAATTTTTCCCGCAGGTGAGGCGTCGTGACCGGCATGCAGAGGTGTGGTCCTATGCTATTTTTAGGGCGTATATCGTATCCATGTAGTGGTTTACAGATTGATAGACATCGTAGTAATTCAAAGATAAACCTTTACTAAGGAAATACACAAGTCTTCTTCAGGGATAACATCATCCGCTGAAGGTACATTATTATGAGTATTAATATACTTATTGAGAGGATCATCATCTGGAAGAGGAGCCACAGTCTTGGCCGAGTTCACTATGTAGGGTAATTCTTCAGGATTGGGAGGACGGGCAGCAGCAGGTTCCTCCCGAGGTGTCTTGCTGAGAGTGATGGTCAATGGTTTGACCTTGTCAGGATTCTTCTTTTTTACCCAAATTGTGAGAGGCTTCTGAGTACTTTTTGGAGTAGTACGTCCTTTGACTCGGATAATCAGGGGACCATCATTGGAGGATGGACTTGCTTCAGCTTCATTGTCAGCTTCGTTGCCATCGTCCTTGGGGGTTGAGATTGGTAAAGTACCGAATCTCCATAGTAAGCTTCGATGCCCTTAAAAGGATCGACATCGGCGAACTCCGTCTTCACGACACAGTCGCTGTTGACGTATTTGAAGCATTAGTGAAGTGTGGAAGGAATGATCATGTTCTCGTGTATCCATGGACGTCCCAACAAGACGTTGTAGGATACATTGGCATCGATCACATAGCAGGAAACCTTCGTTCGGAGATCACCGATATGGCACGACACTTGAGACGGATCTTGCCCAACGGATGGCTTCGACCAGCATTGAAAGCCATGATAGTTGTGTTGGTTACAGATAGTTTGTGCAGAAGGATACCCAGAATTTGAAGCAGACTTCTAGGAATGATGCTGAAGGAGGATCCTGGATCGATGTGCATGCGGTCTACCTTGATCGCCCCGATATACCCTGTATAGTACAGGGGTCTTTCATGATGATTATTTTTGAGTAGCATGTCCTCCTGTGAGAAGGTGATGTTGGGCACCACTTCCATAGTACTGTGGCAGTGGGGACAAGAGACAGGGTCTTCAGCGGAGGCCTTGACTTCGGCGAGGTAAGAGTCGGCATGTAGTAATGCCTCACTTAAGGCCTTCCGCATTTCTTTGGAGAGTCACAATAGATCGAACAGAGGCAACCTAGCAGGTGTATTGGCTAGCTGAGCCTGTATGTCAGAGTTGTAGGGCGGATTCATGCCTTCGGGCACTGGCGCCTTCAGAGACTTGTCAAACCGCATCTCCTTCTGTTTGGCTTTGTCCGTAGTTTGAGGCTTAGATGGGACGGCTTCTGAGCTTATGGGGGCAGCAGAAGCTTGAGGAGGTACTGCTTCTTCTTATGCGGGATCGTACGTCCGAAGATAAGTCTTCCCCGAACGCGTCTCGCCAGATAGAACCTCGCAGATGTGAGAGGATACCATATGGCATGACTTGTACTTCTTGCCCCTTTTTGCTTTAGGAGGTACTACCCCCTGCGTTACTTCTTGTACAAGGTTCGGATGGACCCACATGATCTTGTCATGTTCAGTCATGAGCAGGACCAATGTTGAGTTGCGAGCTGGCGGTAGGTTGGCGACTTTCATTATCGCCTTAGGAATTGGGACTACGCCGTCTGGGACTTCTGTGGGAGGAAAGTCACCAAACTGAACAAAGATCATGTTAGAAGATACGACCTTATCTTCAGATTCGAGGTTGATCACTTGGCTATCGATAAGCTGTTGTATCTTCTTCATTAGGACAATGCAGTCCTTGGTGGAGTGATGCACGTACTGATGATATAGACAGTACTTAGGATCGTTGAGTTGGCTCGCCTCTGCAGGACGTCGTGGTAGAGGCAATGTGAGCTTATTACCTTTTGTCAATGTGTGAAAGATGGTAATGACATCGTCTTCGTCAAAGGAGAAGGTCTCCTTAGGTTTGTCGGAGACGCCGTGAGAATTGGAAGCTCCTTTGGAAGTGTCGACCTTCAGGACTTCTTTCCCTTTACCCCCACGAACAGGGGCAGTTTGAGGATGCTTGCCCTTATCTTCGGATTTAGGTGTTTTCAACCCCAGTAGTTCCAAGTTAGGAACGTCATTTTTAGCAGCATCAGCGGCCCCAATGAAAGCGGGCCATGTATCATACTTATGTATACCCAGACAAAACTTTACTGTAGGAAGAAAGTTATGTCGACAAATATCCATAAGTTCTGAATCTGGTATGCCAAAGGGCATCTTCAGTGCTAGCCGCCTGAAGCGTTCGATGAAGGTGATGATAGACTCGGTCCTCCTTTGCTTATTTTCGATGAGAGTGGACATACTAACATGCATGCCACTCTCGTAAAACTTGTTGAGGAACAATCTCTCCAAGTCTTTGAATGAATTAATACATCCGTCAGGCAGACTGCAAAACCATTCAAAAGCTACCCCCTGTAAGGTGTTAATAAACAGCTTCGACAAGAACGGATCGACTCTGGGCAAGTGCAGAGTCTGCGTGTTGAAGTACGTCATGTGCTGACAAGGAGAAGTCAACCCGTCAAAAGAATTCAGCGTCAGCGGCTTGTAGTTAGGAGGGCAAGTAGCATTCTCCCACTCAGGGGGATACGGTTGAGATATTCCCATCTTCTGAAGCTTGTCTTTGTGTGAGATGGTGTTGAGACGAGCGACCAGGGAATCAATTGCATCCTGTTGATTGAGCAGGTCTTGGAAAACGGCTGCTGAACGGTTGTCAGGCATTGTTGGCGAAGGACCACCCCCAGTATTTGTAAGGTTTGGAGGAAGCGTAACAGAATGATACTCCTTTTGCAGTGAAGGAGGGTTGTTGCTGTGAGCCAGACTAGCGTGGGCCGAGACATTTTGTTGAGGTAGAGGAACAGCCCCAGCAGCTTGAACCGCCATGATACTGGTAAGCATATCGGTGATCCTGGCAAATGCTGTTTCAAGACCCTCTAGTCGTTTGCTGGTCTGATCACTGGCTTCTTTATGTCTTTCTCCGTCCACCATGTATATAGATAACATACGAGGAAGAACAGAGGAAACAGTACAACTGGTGCTGATACTGTCTGTCTCCGAGTGGACCAGTCCTTCATCTTCAGGTATAGGAGGTAGATAGTCGCCATCAGATTCAGAGGGATCGTCGTCCTCTCGAAGGCTACCCCCAATGTGAGGGTCATCCGCTTCAGACTCTGAGGGAATACTACCCCCAGCTTGGAATTCTTCGTCGTCCGTATGGAACCTTGCCTTTGACCGAGTACCTATATAAACTCCTTCAGATGTGACAGCCTGCTGGCCATCTGTTGGTAGACGTCTTCTTCTTCTTCTCGTAGAACTGAGAGAAAAAGTTGGGTTCGTAGTCCACCGTCTTTGATTGGGGCTTCCGTAAGGGGGACCCCATGAAGACATGTTGGATGAAACACACAGTGGCTTCTCTTCGTCAGAGAAGTGCAGCCGTCGAAACACGGACTTTCTCTGAGGCACTCTCATTGCTTTAGAGCAACAACAGTTGATAACAACACTGGTGCACGGATGTGCACTGTGAATTGTTATGTCCTCCCTCGCTTTACGCTTATGATTTATCATGTCGCACAAGTCAGCAGAAGGGAGTTTTGCCTTACATCCCATGTTGCATGCATCGCCGAGCTTTGCATGCGGGTTCGTAAGGAGAGTAGGCGCATCCAGACTTAGTTCACGTGCAGGAGCAACCCCCACACCTAAGTTCTGTGATGTCCTTGAAGACAGCCCCGTGCTATATGTGTTGGGGCCTGCCTTTTTGTTATGGGCGCATTGGCCTTGGAGACTGGCCTTGGGTGCATGCTCATTGACAGCATGTCTGAGCCTCCTTGATATGGGCGCATAGTATGGATCCAGAGAGCCTGGGCGCATAGCCTTGGGCGCATGGCTTTGGATGCCCAGCCTACTGAAGACAGAAGTATTCTGGTTGGGGCTATGCGCCCAAGCACTCCCTTGGGCGCATGGCTTTGGGCGCATGCTTGGTTGAGCAGCGCTATTTTCTCCCAGCTTTGCCTCCTCTGTTTGTGAGCCTCGTTGGGTTTGGCCAGAGTGTCGCACACCCCGATTCTTGGCATCGTAGTATTTTTCTTTGCCAAGTCTCGGGTGTTGAACACCCTGTTGTTGGTTGTGCAGGGAAGAAGTTACTGGGCTAGTAGAGCCCGGAACGGTGTGAGCCTTCTCCATTTGGGGAACTTCTGTGGCAGAGTCATGCGCCCATGTGACAGAGTCCTCCAGTTGTATATCTGCTATGATACTAGCATGATATGTACAGCAAGCCTTCGGAAGCCAAGTCTTGCGAGACTTGTTTGGCTTCGCTGATTTTGAGGGAGTAGAGCCATCCCTCGAGAGCATCTCTTCAAACGCTTGCTGATGGAACTTTACGATCAACATCTTCTGAGTGCTCTCCACTTTGTCGGTATTGGAATGTGTCACCACCTTCTCGCCAGAGGAAAAGGTAGTCCCCAGCAGAGTCGCCATTTTTGTGGACACACAAAAAAAAAAAGAAGAAAATGCTATCTTTTCTTTATTGGCGCAAGGCACCACAAATCGAGTACGCCTGAGAGATCCTGCGCTGAGGATCCCCGAGTACAAAAAAGAATTCTAGGGAATGGGACGATGGAGGTCGAACGGCAGTTGCTCCTTTACTTCGTTGACACTCCGATTACAAAAGTGGGAGAAAACCGAAGAAAATTGCTAACTCTCGGCTCACTGGCAAGAAGTGCAACAATTTGGTTCTTGAAAATGGTCTTCGTTCTATGTTTTGAAGAGGGATGAGGCCCCCTTTTATAGTCGTTCTTGAGCTGGGATGATGTTATGCGCCCACATGAGGAAACACGTTGGTTTTTATGTGGGCGCATAGTCCTGCTTTGGCACATAGGACATAGGCGCATACAGGCTACGAGATCGTGGGTTGGTCGTGGTGTTGACGTTGCCGCATGCTTCGGTTCACGACTTCTTATGGAGACTGACTGCTCGTGGAGACTGACGCGGCCGTGCACTTCGGTGCCCGTTTTGATCATGGCTTTGACTGAGTCAGGCTTGGGCGCATAGCCATGTCTCAGGCTATGCGCCCTCCTTTTGGAGGAGCTAGTCTTGAGCGCATGAAACTTCACTGGCTGGGCGCATGGAGTCCCACTGACTGGGCGCATGGATTTCTACTGACTGGGCGCATGGAGCTTCATTGACTGGGCGTATGGAGCTTCATTGGCTTAGATGCATGGAGCTTCACTGGCTTGGACGCATGGGGCTTCATTTGCTGAAAAATTTTAATGCTTCTACAGCCTCGACCGAGTGGGTCTTTGAGTAGCCGTTGCATGGCTAAGTCTAAATGCCGTCGGTGTTCCGATTCTTCCGATTGACTAAACGGGACGGGACACTACATCATACACCACACAGAAAAAGTTTCGTCCTCGAAACTAACTGAGTAGTTACTTATAGACTTATCACTTTGATTCAACATCCCACCATTCTTGCACACCTTCTTCCTATATATTTCTTCAAAACGATCCACGCTCGTGCTACCCTCAATCTTTTTCTTTGAAACTCACAATCTTAAAATCCTTGATTGTTTCATTCCTCTAGTCTCACTTTGAATTCAACGTATCACTTAGTTGGATCATGCACATATTTCAGGTGTTCCTAAAATACATACATTTCAACCAAACCTCGTGATAGAGAATTCTGCCATTTCTACTCGAGTCGGATCATGCACATATTCGGGCGTCCCCGATATATATGCATTTCAGCCGAGGCTCATGAGTGGTATTCTTATACTTTTGAATCATTCCATTCATCAACACCAATATCCAAACTAAATCAATCCTCAAGATCACTCGTACCGATGCTAACTCTAACAACATGACGTCCCGCCTAACCGCTAGGCCATCTCTCCAGGCTAAACTCAAATGTCAGTATTGGAATCATAGTTCCCAAATAATAAAATCAACACTGACCCCATCCTAAGGTCAAACCAAAGTTGATAGTACGGGGGTTTTTCTACCCAAGCTTGCATCACTCCGATTTCTAAACTCCGAGCATAGATTTTACCTATTTGCACTCGCAATGTTCAGTCCAGGGGTCTGATTCATTCAGCAAAGCCATCCTACTTCAAGTTCTACTCAACCAAGTTTCTTGCCTATCGCTATCGTACGTCCAAATTTACAATTCACATAGTCTATCTCTTCAAACATGTTCGATATAATTTACCTATCCATTCTTTCTAAGTTAAACACGCTATGACACGATTTGTCGCTAAACCACAATTCACATTCCATATTTCCTAAGTCGTTCATCTCCATCTACGTAATCGATCGCAAGCTCGTCTAGGTTGACAATATGTCACGTCCCAATCTTACGCAAGTCTGATTTTCTACGGTGGGCATGAAATCACCAGGCGTGCTCCCGCAGAATACTCATTCTCATCGGGACGTAACTCTTATGTTGAGTCTAGACTAATTCATTCTCGATACGTATATTAGATTTACTCAATTCTCAAGTTTACTCAATCGTCAATTACAAGTCCGAACAATCCTCGAATTCACCTTCGCATCAAATCGTAACTCAAGAAAATCCAAATTGCCACGTCCTGATTTTTCGAGTTCGATCATTTCCGTGACATGAATCACCATGTCAGCGCTCACGCGGAACGATCACCCCAAATACAACGTAACACATGTGCAAGGCTGGAGTTGCGCTCGCGTATGACAAGATCGTCGATGTAGTGGTTATCAACGCAACCATCAAGACACGATCATTTTCTTCCAACATTCATTTCAATCAAAATCTTAAGTATAGCATCCATCAAAACAATAACACTTTGCACGATCTTCATTCCTCGAATTAGGGTGCCCCCGAGTTATCACATATCGATCTTTGATACGTCTCAATACCATCGATGATATGCATAACCTGACGATCTTCCTTTGCAACGAATTTCGAGTCGTACAACTGATGCTATCATCCGAAATAGATACTATCCTTAATATTCAAGATCAAGTTCGATCATTATCTCCCAAACTAGTCACATGTTCAATTCATCCAAAACCCAAAATCACGTATATTCATCCGACTATCTTAAGTCATCGAGCAATGTATTACCTCAATTCACATTGTCTTATGCAAACACAAATCGTCGAGCAACATCTGTCCCAAATAGTCATTCGTAATATTCGAATTATTCCCATGCACGCTATCATCCGATCATGCTAAGTTTTTTTTATACGATTCACATATCGATTTCCTCTATCGAGTCATCCGTTTTTTACCTTAACTTTTCCTTGATTTAATCTATCTACTCAACCATTCCTATATTTCGTACTTGTATAATCCTAATCTCGTGCGCGTCATCTCTAGTTTCGTTCGAATCGACTCGTCCAAATCTTCAAGATCATAACTTACTCAATGATACTAAATCTAAGGCTTTGCATACATGCAACGCTTGCTGACAGACTCATTGGCATTCCGCATCCTCAATCGACCAACATCCTCGAGGCTATCCCATACACCACTCAGGGATGAAGTCATTCGACAAATCCTCAAAACTATCATTCAATTCGCAATCGACTACTTGGAATCTCTGTTCGAACCATTCCTCAAATTTTAAGCACGCTCATCTATATCGCATCGACGATAACATTGTCGGATGGCATCTCTATCGCAACTACCCAACACTTTTATGAATCGACCCTAACTCATTCTTGCCCGACGCAATTTCGGTATATATACCCAGCCCGACTTAGCAAACCGTATTTTACATGAACCATCTTCTAGTTTTGTTAAAAACTATTTTCATACGATTTGCAAAATATATAGACTTATTGTATGGATATCCCATGGGACATTTGAGAGAGCGCACCAACGATATCAAATTACGGAGACACTATCAGAGTTTGTGGAACAAAATCAAGAGTTAAAGAATTCAATCAAAAGTCTAAGGACGTAAAGCCATACTCTGATACCATTATGTCATGCCCAACTCCCGTAGGAGCAATCGTCCTCGCTAAAGCGTAATACCGCATGAGCCTAGATTGCTTTCACGCAAGGCAGGTTCCATAATGGCCGATTATAGGCTAAGCGACGGGGTTGTCGCATAGAAGTCCCAAGCGGAGACATTGATACAGCAGCGAAAATTTGAAGCAAAACATAAGTCATCCAAAATACTCTTTTATTGATATTGAAAACAAAGATTACAATATGGCGCAAGGCCAAGATTACAATCACTCAAGTCCACTCTTCTTACATTACAAGTCACTCTGCTCTCTCTCCTCTCTCCATTCAATTTGAGTAGGCCAGCGGAAGCTTTAGATAGGCGATGTCCATACATTATGTCCCGTATAAGTCTAGACTCCATGCAGCCGTATGCCTCGAATCATCAAGAAAATCCGTGCCTTGACGCATACAAGCGAGCTTCGCACCACGAGCTTCTACCTATGCCTGGACATGAAAACTGTGTGGGTGTCAGTACTCAACTGTACTGGTGGAATGAGCTCCTCGCCCACCCATACAAACCAACACGTTTATTTACTTTGTGCAACATAATCCCTTTACGATTGTCTTTCTACTCATGTCTTAGGATCAGTTTTAGGACATAGACTCTCGGCCTATTTTGTGTCTCTAGACCATCTTGTGCCTTGTAACTAGCAACTTACTTATACTTTGCCTCTAAACCCTTCTCGTGTCAACAACGTCAACTTATCAAGTCGTATTTGCCTTTCGGCCAATACTCAAAGACGCAACTACACGATAGTACCCAATTTCCATATGACCGTGCTACAAGTCCATATTGAGACCGTGCCTCGCAACTCAGTATGACTTAACCATATCGCCGCCACGTGGCCCTTTCTACTTCAATCACCAACTGACCAAAATCAAGACTTGTGGACTTTGTGTCACTCAACCAACTTTGCCTTGCGGCGCTCCCTGACTTAAACTCGAAATGACTCAAACCCAACATATGCAACTCTATGCCAACAACTTAAGACTCGATGCCACATCTCGTGCCAAATCATGGTGTCTATGTTACGGCCAAATCTTAGGCCCAAACACTTTCTTCTGATCGTGTACATGTTCAACTCAACTCAATCCAAAGGCACACATGCGGATTACTGCCCATGCTGACTCATCTATATGAAAGGTCACTAGCACCACAAGCTATCCTGGACTCTATAGCTTTTGTTAGACGGACGCCCCTTTCAGTGCAAGTAGCGAGCCCCGCTACAAGTCCCCGCCTAACTCGTGCTATCATCCAGCATAAATATTTACATGTTTCATCGAATCGGTCACTTAGCCACCGGGTTGCCATTCGAGGAAACCTTTCCCTTGTCGACAAGTTGTCCAATGACCATGCAAGACTCGACTCGAACTGACGTCTCACACAGTCATTGTTCTTTTAATGTTACCATCTCTCTCAGGGCTAAGTTTAATACTTCTCACATCTGAGATCGCCTCGACGACCCATGGTCGCGAGCATTCTTCCTTCTTGCCCTATTATTTCATTCGACTCAGGAATGACTATTTGAAAGCCCTCCTTCCAACTCAATTTAATCAACCGTGGCCCGTGCCTTAAAAACACTAAGTTCGTGACATCGTGCCTTAAACCAACTTGAATTCTATGCGACACCATCGCCCAAGTCATACTCTATATTAGTGTGTGTATATATATATATATATATATAAGAGTTTGTTAAAAAGAAGAAGAGAAATTCTGCGTGAACAGTAGCAAGCGCTACTGTTCATCTCCCCAAACTATTCGAGCCGAGCAGTACGAATCCAAATTTGAAAATTTGAGTACTCAAAACAAACACAATCTTGTACTAAACCACCCCAGATCTTTTCCAGTGAAATCCTTATCAAATTCTTCTATAGATCGACCTAAATCCAGTCTTAATAGGATTTAAATCCGATTGAAATTGAGATTTTAAAATATCGATATATATATATATATATATATATATATATATATATATATATATATATATATATATATATATATATATATATGCGTATACACATCGAAGAAACCTATCAAAAGACTCTAATCCCTTTGAATCTCTCGACCGCTCTGCCCCCCCGATATTCGATGACCCTCTGCAACTGCCGATGACCCTCTGCAACCGCCGGCGACCACTGCAGCACCGCAGCGCCACTCGATCCCGACAGAACTGAACAATTGCTCTGTTCCAAGGCAATCCCAGGTACCTTCTTTCCAACCGAAATTCTCCTGCGACACTTTATTATTTTCGATTTTGTGAATACCTTTAGCAACCCTACATAACCCTCTACAAGTCCCTAAAAATAGGATTCGACGGGGATGAGCCGTCGAAACAGAGACTTGATGCGAACATGGAAGAAAAACTGTTTCGAAGGCAGTTTATAAAATGTTCCAAGTACCTAGTTTGACATTGAATTATGGACAACCTGCATAACTGTTTAAAAATTCTAATTAGAGAAAGTCCTAGACAACCTGTGGGGTAGTACAACCCTTCTTATAGATCTAAATTTTGTCCATTGTGCACTAAGAAAACAGTTTTTGAAAATCCAGAAAAAACCATATTCAAAACTGTGAGAACATTAGAAAACTTTCCGATATGGCATGCGCCCCAAAAAACTGGGCGACGTGGTCACGCATTATATGTATCAAAAGGCACATATGGATGTTGCCGACGTGTGGGAACTGACGAAACTTGATTTCGTTGCGTATGCGCGACGAAATCAGTGTGTATCCATCGAGATACTCCCGTATCGACCTTTTACAAACTTGGTGCTAACTTCATATACATTCGTCGTATCGAGATAAAACTTACGCCAGCAGGACCGTATCATTTTTAAGGTCCTGTATGCCATGTTTGGTCCGATTCTGAGAAGGTCGACTGGAGCACCTTTTTGGCGGGCCTGCAACCCGACCCAACGGGCAATTTTGTGCACGGCTCATCGAAATCCAAAATTGGACATACCGTTGAGTTCATCCCTCAAACCGAATCCGTAGACATGTAGTTTGACGACTTTAGAGACCATAGATATTGGTACACATTTCGGTGCAAAACGGGTCCAATGGCGACCATCGTTTTGATCCAAAATTACGATTTTCCCCTTGTTCCAGAATTAGACTTTTGGACAGGCATTTCCTAGGTATATCACTTATTTCGAGTACGTTCTTGATGTTTGTTTCAGCATCCGGAGTTGTTTGGAGATTTTGACATTTCTTTTGCTGACATTGTGATTCTTGGACTTGCCACCTTCGCACCACCAGGCAAGATACCTTGCTACCTTACTCTGTGATTTACATATTCTTATTTTTCGTTGTTATTTTTAGCATTTTCATTTGTTATTATAAACTGTGCGTCCAAGTCACACTTGGGTGCAAGCGACTCTATTGGTCATTTTTCTTGCTTTTATTTCTCTCTCTTGTATTGACTTAGCCTAGTGACCACCCATTGTTGATGAGGTATTGGTATATCTCATACGGCCTTGACACTTGCTTTACCACGTGTTGTGAGTCACATGTAGGATACGTACCCGCGTAGTCGGCTGGCCACCGATATGTATGGAGCGTGCGACGGATAGGAGTAAATGCCAGTAGAATTGCATACTAGAAGACTTGGCAGTTACTAGAGGTTCTTATTGGTCATGGAGATGACGATACTATGCATTGGGTGGGGAGAACAATACCTGTCGTATGGGCTTCGATTACACTATCCTTATAACCCGAAAGCTCCGCTGGAGATACGGGTATGCTTACCCCCTCATGTTGGCCACTGACATTCTTGAACGTTATGCGCTTGGTAACTGGTATCCAAGAGGGGACTATACCGGATCCTATTATCAGCCAGGGCTCATGCATCGAAGAATTGTATCTCAACTACATATTCACAGTAGAATGGTTAGGTACCATATTGTATGTATCACTTTATTTCCTATTTATTATCACAGTTTATATGGCATGGTGTTTTCTTATATCTTGCTACGTCCCTCTGAGGACCTGGTTATCTCTCCAGGTTTAGACGAGTTCCTGCAGGAGTACGGAGCGGCACTGGATCTATCCTATATCGATGATGAGGCATCTCCTGCTGATTTTCAGTCTGTTCATTCATTGAGACATTAGTGGATATTATTTTACATCTCCTTTCTTTATATTTTACGGAGGTTGGACTCCGATCTTATGAGACTATTTTTGTAGCTGTTTGGAGTGAGTATGTTCACCCGGCTATCTTTTGATACACTCATTTATTATCTGGACTTTATTATCTTTTGTGTTGAGCTGTGATGAGATTAGATTCTAATATTCTGGCCTATGATGATTTATTATACAGCTTATGCATATGTACAAGGATTCCATATATTGGAGTATTCTTCGTATATATGCAGCTAGCATGTTCGTGTACTCGGTCCTATGTATTTTGGGAGTGGGGTGTTACATATTTTTGTGGTGGCCCATACAAGTCAGAAAATATTGTTGGGTTACATGACTGTGCCCAACAAGCCTGCATATAGAAATAGGAATAGTATCTCATCCAAAACTACTACCTCCTTTGACTTCCAACCTTTTCGAAAGTTTCTTTGATTACTTGAATTACCTCATATCTAACCTCTCATAATACCGTCCTATTCTTCCTCGTGCCAACAGTATGAATCTAAGAAGCGGACGCACTTCTACCTTGGCCATCACCTCTGGTGATGCGGCCACCCAAGAGGAACAAAATCCTCCGATGACCCCGGTAACCCCGTACCAGCCAGGACAGTCGCAGCCTACTACGACACCGATGATGGTGCATCCAGAGATTACGGCACCCCAGTCAGCCAGGCTGGGCAGACCACTACCGTGCCATCGGAAGGGAATATACCACTGCCTCCACCAGCACCATTCCCTCAGCAGTTTCCACCACAGTCGGGACCTCAGATGCCTCCACCACCGACGTATGGGAGACCTACTTCCCAGTTTATGTATGCCATGATGCAGGCTCAGTGGTAGCAGACTGAGCTGATAAGACAGAATATGATGGCAGCATTGGCTAGACCCCCACCTCCACCTCTGGTACCGGTATCAGCACCAGCACTGGCTCTGCATCCTTATGAAGGCTCTATCAAGAACTTCACGATATCATATTCTCTTGTACTTTTATGTTCTTGTACTTACTTGTGGTCGGGGAGGGGAAATACACTAGCTATGTGACCAAACCCAGAGATCAAAAATTCATATTGATAGCTTAGGGCTCGTACTATACACGCGAGCCCTAAGCCGTACCCTATTCCTATACTCCTGTGCTTATTCCTGTACTTACCCCAGCCGGTCACATAGGTTAGTTGTATTTCAAACATTGTGCACATGTCATGTCTTGTACTTCAGGTTCATGGTTTACATTCTTGTACATTATTTTCTGTACTTTACATTCATGTACTTTCCTATGCTTTATATGTTCTCTTGTATTTTTCATATCATGATGTTCTTGTTCGTTACCTAGAATTGTACTTTGCTTCGCTCCTGACTGGATATGTTGTAGGTGTACTTGTAGGATATTGTTCTACCTTTTGGGCCAGAGCTCGGGATCTTAGCTGAGCAGGATGGAGATATGACTTAGCTAGAGGCTTCAGGTTTAGACTGTTTAGCTTTACTCCTAGATATTATTTTTACAGTTCATAGCGTATTTCATTTCTGTTGACTCTGGTACCTTTATGTTATATGGACTTGTGGATTATGGTGATATTTTTGGGATCGTTTATAGATGATGTGATTTGTACTTATTCATATTGACTTGTTAGTTTCCCTAGCTTGGTACAGTTTACTACGTTGAGTCTTCCAACGTAGGCTGGGCGTGTCCGACTCATGTTTGAATATTCGGGAGCGGGTCGTGACACTTCTATTTTTGCCAACAGGCTTCTGGCGGCCAGTTGTACATACCCGACGGACGCCTACCGGGTCGAGGGCTATGTTCACTCCGACAAAAAGTGGGGTGACTTGACCCGGTCGGTATTGAGTACTTTCAAGGAAGACCTGAGTGGTACCGGCTTATGCCAAGCCATAAAGGCGTCTGAGCACGGAATCGCCATCAACCAATCTCTATCTTTGGCTTTGCGGGAGCTATACAACCACCATACCGGGAATTTTTTCATGCCGTATAGGGAGATGGGATTGGCCCTTCATGAGATGTTCGCCTTCTCGAACTCCTTTGAGGGAAGCACCAATATGAGGAATACTGCCCTAGCCCAGAGGAGCTCGTGGGGTTGGAAAGCAAGCACCCTGACATGTTGGCCGTTTATAAGGAAATACTTTGCCATCATCAAGTGTGCGTACACCAAGACTCTGCAAAGGGTCAGCCCCACTTCAATGCGTGGAGAAAGTATTTCTTTAGCGAGGATCCGTCGAAGCGCGGAACGACTCGCTTTACCTCCCGGAGGGCATATACCACTGCCGAGGTGGAGGGTATGGCGGTGAAGGCGAAAGTGTCAGCTCCCCTGTTGGATGCTGAGGGAAAGCCCAACTCCATATTCTGTAGCTGTTTTTATCAGAACTTAACTCCTGTGAGTCGAAAAGCAACGCTAGCTTCCTTTCTGATGATGTGTCTGAGGAAGGCCGTGGTGCCAGGAGGCTCAGGCTCCGTGGGGCATCTTAGTAGGGAGCTCATCATGCTAGCTATGAGATTGGCCTTTGGGCATTCTCTCGCTCTGCTTCTTGCCATAGTGTGCAATACTTTTTGAGGCCTGCGAGAGCTCTCGGAAAAAATAATAAAGTATCATGGGTGTGATAGCAAATTCCCTCGAGCGGAGCTGTCCTATCACTATCTGATGGCCTGGTTGGCACTGCACCATACTGGTCCAATTATTTTTGCCACCATAGACGGACATGAGGAGGGGGACGCACTTTTGCGTAATTACCATAAGGTGAAGTGGGTTCATGACGGCGTCCCTCCTTGTAGACGGGCCCTGAATCGCTTGGATGGTTATAGCTTCAGCAGGGTCTCGCCTTTCTATGGTGGCCATCAGGCAGGTGATGGGCTGATTGACAGGGCTGAAGAAGGAGGCAAGCTAACTACTGGTGCTTTTCGTTGGCTATTATCTTTTCGTCCTTCGCACTTGGTGTACCGGAGTCAGAACAAGGTATACTTGGAGCCCTATCTACCGAGCCTCTTTGCACGATAGTTTGGCTATAGCAAGGCTATGATGAACAACCCAAGCCCATGTCTTGGCTTTGGAGTTAGCTTGTTGGTTGGCGCCCGCACTTGGAGTTATTACAACGCCAAATCTACTGGGGCAACATTTACGCTCCCTGAGGTGCATGGGGAACCCTGCATCCTGTATTATGCTGTAAAGTTTTATTGCCTAGTGAATAACTTCTCGTCAGGTTATGACCGAGAGCGGAGCTTTATCGTAGGTACAAAATTCGAGAGGCCAGCAGTGGTCTCTAGAGTCCGAAGCTGCAAGGGATGAGTCTTCGGATGATTCCATTGCATCTCGGGATCGAAGGGAGGATGTAGAGCCCCTGAACTCTCCATCGAAACATCGAGCTCCTTCGACGGCCAACCTTCCTCCTGGCATGAAGGTTAAAAGGGTGGCATCCAAGAGTCGTACTTTCTTGCGGCCTAGCGCGCTGCCTGTTGCATCGACTTCACAGTTATATTTTAGTTTTCTTTTGATTTGAATTTTTACCCATGACTTTTTATTCATCCTGTTTTACTGGTGTAGGCGCAGAAGCATTTGGGGACGTCCGAGGGGGATTATGTTCCTGAGGAGGTTCCTTCGCCTGCCTCGTTTGAATATGAGACTCACGACTTCTCGGAGTTCGTGGCTTCGCATCAAGAAGCGGCTTCCACGGGTGGACCAGTGGTTATACCGGAGGTTGGTCTTATATTTCATGAAGGCGTAGTCCGGGAGCCTGGGCTCGATATGGGTCAATTGGCCGAGGGTGCTGACGGCGTATCCGCTGGTTCCTTCTGGGACTCTTTACTTTAGAAAGGCATCGAGGGACCAGTGTTGGAAGATTTAGCCCTCGTGTACATCGCACCTTAACCCCGGGTGGTGGTTGAAGAGAATGTAGAAACTGCTGATGAGCTAGCTGGCCGAGGTGATGCAGCTAATGTCTAGGTTCCAGCTGAGGCAGTCACTAGAATGGCTGTCGGCTCTGCTGTTGATGAGCCCGTCGACGAAAACCTTAGTAGCTCGACTGAGGAGGCCAGGGAAGAATCGGTCAAGAAGACTACAGATGAACCAATTGAAGAATCATCTAACATAGTCGCTCCAGGACTGTCTGCAGAGGTTATCCTCGAGCCACTACTGCGGGCTCGGTCGAGAAGACTGTGGACGAACCGGCAGTTGAAGCACCGGTTGAGAAGACCAACGAGGAGTCAGTTACAGTGACCGTCGAGAAGTCGACTGCTGAGTTTGCTCAGGTTCCAACTGATGCAGCTCCGATTATAGATATGGTTAAAGGACCAGTTAGGGAGTTTGCTGAAGAGCCAACCGCACATCAGGCAGTGTTGGCTCATACCTTCCTTATACCGCCGACGTCCTCTGTTGCAGTCATGGTGCCACCTGCCTCGGCTGCAATGTATAGGCGTGTGTCGGCTACCGTTGCTGCCGTGGGACCTTTTATTGCAGCGTCTTCGGTGACTCCGATGAGTTTGGCGGACAATACATATTACACCAATCTCATTATGGGCACCATTCGTCAAGCTTTGATGCATGGCATAGAGGGCATCTTGTGGGGCAGCCAATCTTTCAGACGGACCCGATCTATAGTGGAGGCCCAATTGGTGGCCTTACATGACTATCCAGAGTATGAGGCAACGATGGACGCGATTGACGATCTACTGGCCGAGTTGGAAGACACCGCCTCAGAGTTTCAAAATCTCGAGCGCAGTCTCTCGACTCTAGCTGTTGCAAAGCTAGAGAGGATGGCCTCTGAAGTGTCCCAGTACGATTAGAGACATCGGGCTTTAAACAACCGGCTTGTCGAGGTTGAGGTCATAATTGAAGAGGTGATCGACGTCGAAGAGGTTCATATTTGTTGCCGCACAGCCGCGGAGGAGCAGCATAAGACCCTCCGGGAGCAGATCCGGAGGTTGGAAGAGACTTTGGCCCTTACGGAGAGCGTTCTGGAAAAGTCGAGGGACGAGGAGGAGGCCCTTCGTCAGCGCTCCGAGATCTTAGCCCGAGAGAAGAAAAGTATTGGCGTGCGCCAGGCGGAACTGGCTCTTGCGTGCCAAGACCTGTCTCCGATTGAAGATGAAGCTGCTCGACATCAGGAGGCCGAGCGTCGAGCCCAAGCACTGGTTGGCCCCCAGATTGCTCTTTTGAGGAGCCGACTAGAAGGGCTTATGCATCGGTCTTCTTAGTTTTGACCTTCTTTTTGTCTTCTTGTCTCTCAGTTTGGTTTGTGAGAGACCATTTTTTAAGCAAAGAAAGAAAACCCTTTCATTCTATAAATGAAAATTTGGTTTCGCTTGTCTTTTTGCTATGAGCTTTTCTTGTACAAGAGTGAAAATTCCCTCAGAGGTAGTACGACATGAGGGAACGGAGATAACTCCGTTGGGGATAGAATGTTTTACTTAGAGGTAATATGGACATGGTAAATACAGAATTTTTTGTGGTAGGATCTTCCTTACTCAGAGGTAATATGGACATGGCAATGATGGACTCTATGGCTGTATAGAACGATTCAGCGGTAGTATGGGCGTGAAAGGTTCTATAGATAATTATGACAATCATGGGGTATTGCCATGGAAGGAATGTCTACTTAGAGGTAATATGGATATGGTAGGCACAATCTTCACTAGGGTGTAGTATAACAATTCAGAGGTAGTATGGACGTGAAAGGTTTTCTAGATAGTTGTGACAACACAAGGTTATCATGGAAGAGATGACTACTCAGAGGTAATATGTACGTGGTAGACGTGAACTTCATTAGGATGTAGAATAACAATTCAGAGGTAGTATGGACGTGAAAGGTTTTCTACTGGGGGAGTTATGAAAGAGGTGAACTCAGTAATAGAATTCACGAACACCCGCGGAGGATGTGGGAACCTATGATGATTTGAAATTCAGACAAAATATTTCTTCAGGAACTTGCTATTGATTGGTTGCTATTGATTGGCATCATTAACAAGTCGCCATTAGGTTTGGCCAGTCGGTAGGCACTATTGGAGTAGACCGTCTCTATGACGAACGGTCCTTCCCACTTGGGTTCGAACTTTCCAGCTGTCTTGTGAGTCATCACAATCGGTCTTCGAACTGATAAGATGAGGTCACCCACTTGGAATGTCCTTTCCTGAACCATTTTGTTGAAGGCCCCAAAAATCCGAGATCGGTAAAGCTTGATTTGTTGTTGAGCTAGCAGACATTTTTCATCCAACGCCTCTAACTCCTGTAGCCGTCAATGTTGATTGTCTTCGTCAGTCAGCTGGTTGGTGATGGCTACCTGTAGAGACGGGATCTAGATCTCTAGGGGAAGCACTGCCTCGCTTCCATAAACCAGAGAGAATGGTGTGGTTCCAGTGGGTGTCCGAACAGTTATACGGTAAGCCCACATGCATTCGCCGAGCTTGTCATTCCAGTCGCGCTTATTAGAGGAAACGACTTTCTTGAGCAGCTTGACGTTAGTCTTGTTGAATGCTTCGGCTCACTACAAGAAAGTTGGCCTATCCCAACGTTTTGTAAGCGTTGTAAAAACTGAATAAAACATTGGTATATGTTTAGCCAACGTTTGTCCAACGATTTATGCAAATGTCGTCGTTGTCCTAGTTGGGAATTTACAACGTTTGCAATAAATGTTGGTATAGGGATTAGACGACGTTTGCAGTAACGTTTATAAACGTCAATAATAGTACAAAAATGGTTAACAATTTCAACATTTTTACAATAGAAACGTTGGCATACGTAACTTATTTCCAACATTTTATAAAACGTTGGAATTATTTTACCAACCTTTGTCAAAGAAAACGTTGGGTTGTGATTTTCCAACGTTTCCCAAAAAATGGTTGGATTTGTGTTTCCAACCTTTTCTAAAAAAAGTTGTTTTTTTCCAACGTGTTTCCATAAACATTGAAAATATAATTTTGGATGGTACTTTCCCAACAATTTACTAAACACGTCGTAAATTTAATCTATTTCCCAACAATTTTCCAAAACGTTGGGAGTTGTGTTAATGGGTGATAATTTTCAAATAATTGGACAAACATATCGAGAATTTAACTATTTTTCCAACGTTTTACCTAACCACTGGATTTGTTACAAAAATTGGTTAAAAATATCTGCCACAATCGCATAAAATATAAATGTGCTTGTACATAAAATTTTTTTAGATCCCATCACAAACATGTAAATGCATCCACCACCAAACAATCGAGCAAAATATTAATATTAAATTATTGTAAATCAAAATATTGTCTGTGTAAAAAGTCTTTACATCTTTATTCATTCACCACAATACAAGTTCATTCAAAGTAAAAATTAGACAATCTTCATGAATCCATATAAGTAACTTGACCATGCATGTAAACCTGTAAAAAAAAGAAATTAAAATTAGGACATACGAGTAAATAATGAATATTTTTAAGATTTACTGTGCAAGTTGACCTTCTCCACTAATCAGTTCTTTTTTGCCCTCTTCATAGCCATGAGATCCTGAATTAATGAACACAAGAAAAGAAGAGTAAAATTTAAGGATATTTAATATAAATGTCAAAGTTCAATGCTTTAAAGAGGAACTGCTATATATATATGGTGTACTGTTCCATTTTTTTAAATTCATGAAGTGAAGGAACTACCTCTAAGTTATCCAAGACTATGGAGTTTTATAACCTAGAGAAGAAACTGATTTGCTAACCCAAATGAATCAAGCTATCCTAATAATTTTTATTCAGTGAACATTGAAAAAAACTGTAGAAAGTTAAATATAACAAGGAGAATCCTAATAATTTTTACGAATTGATAAAGATGATGGGATGAAGCCTATAAGATGATGGGATGAACATTATCATTACCTGTCACTTGATCTTCTAGTTGTTCGTTGTTGCCGAACAATACTCCTGTTTGCTCCTCCTCCTCAGAAATAGTAGGAGGTGGCCAATTCAAAGGAGGGTCGACCATGACAGTGTTGGCACCTACTTGCTCTTGTTCCTCAATAACGGTAGGCATAGTTCCCCTATTCAATTGGTTGCGTCTACTTGTTGCCATGAGATTTTAGCTTGACTACAATCAAAAAATGTATAAGAGAAAATGCATGATGGCATAGTAGATCATATGTTACTTTTAATGAAGAAAGGATCTAAACAAACTTGAACATAAGAGTGTGCAGTCTCACACTTACTGGTGCCATAGAAGAGGATGAGAGAATGCTTAAAAAAGATGAACTCATAAAAGATGACTTAGCACAATGGGATTAAGATATACTGTTGCCATGCATAGGCAATACTTGCCCTCAGAGTACTGATGACCTTAAGGAGATATTGCTTTGAGTTTGAGGTTAAAGCCAAAGATTCAACTGAGGGTATACATAAAACATACCAATGCTACAAATGTATATGCGTGTAACTATGAAATGTGGTATGAGATCAACCCATGTTCAATCTCTCCGGAATGAATTATAAGCATATTTCACCAAAAAGAAATAAAAATTATATTGTTGAGCATGAACTGTGTAACTTCAGTAATTTGACCTGGAACATACGAAATACACTAGATGACATGCCAACATTAGTAATTTGAAATACAACACCATGAACTTTGACATGGTATGAGAGCAAATAAGCACAGATAAAAACAACGTACCAAGGAGATCAAAACAACGTATGAGAAAAAGCAACAAACTACATCAAACTTGTAGTTCCAACCAAGTTGTACTAAGTCAGGATAAGTTTCCTCAACCTTTTATTATGTATCAATGTGCAAGAGAAAAAGCCTGACTTGGGCATTTCAAGACCCTTTCTCGCTGGCAATCTAAAGGTGTTGAACAAGAAAGGACGGACCAGCCCAGACTGTCCATATCAACACAAAATGGTAACAATATATCTAACTGAAGCCTCCTGATGGTCCTGTTACTGAATCCCTTAACAATCCTCTCTTAGAAATTTAAATAAGCAGTAAACATTGGTGGAAAATAAATTATGGAAAGCCTTAATACCTAACACGAGACTGAAACACTCCTCTTACCAATGCATATATATAAATAAGAGAGAATAACCTAAAAGATATAGTTTCTAGGGGGGCGCGAGTGACGGTCCTGAAAAATGCCGCAGAACTCACTGAACAAACAACTCATTGTCATTTCAATTTAGTCATACATGGTTGCCCATAATTCAATCATATCATATTTAGGGGAAAGTGTGCATGACCAACCTAAAATTGAAGATCAACAAGCAAGAATAGGTGAAGGAAAATGATATTTAAACATTCAGAGGGTTAACAAAACAGATAGTCAGGTGTAGTCCAGCACTAGAAATTACAATTAATAAAATCTGCATAAAACCCTACAAAACATAAAAATGATGATACTGATTTATGAAAGCAATTATAGTTTTGGACATTAGTACCATACAAACAATGTGAAGCCGAAGCTATAATTTGTTAGCTAATTAAGTAGAGGGCATAACGTCAATACTGCTACAAATAAAGTTGTCAATCTACATTAAACATCAGCATAACAAATACTGATATATATAAAGTTGATGCAAGAACCATACATGTAGAGGATTTGCTGGAATTCAATAATAGCATGGAAACAAGCAAACATACATTTGTTGTTGTGCAATAGTCTGACAGCGGATGTCAGGGGCTCAGGGCAGCTGGGGGCAAAGTAGAAAAATACAGGCAACATGAACACATCAGGTGTATTTGTATGTAATTCATAATACTATTTTCATAGTCAAGAGATAACAATTTAGGACCATGGGTCAAGACCAAACACAACATCTACTATATTGTTCACAGTTTATGACATGAACTTTGACATGGTATGACATGAATGCACAAATAAGCACAGATCAAAACAATGTACCAAGGAGAATTAACTTCAATGCACGTCAACTATATTGTTCACAGTTTATATGGTTGCAGAACGAAACTTCACTCTTCAATACTATAAATAGGAAAATCTAGTGCGACATAGATTAACATACACAGTAATCTAAGCGAAACATGCCAGGTAAATTATCGAAAGTTTCAAGCATATAGATAAATATTTACAACACAAACTGAGAACCCGAAAGTCCCACCTTGACAAAGGCAACAATCAACTCTAATGTTGAATGATTCTAGGTCATAAATTAGTATACACAGGACCCTCTAAAGCAATCCCCATCACTGTCATATAGGAAATCGAATACAGAACAAGAAAGAAATGCCGTTGAATAACTAAAAGTAGCTATCATTGTAAATCAAGCAGTAGTAAATCTGACATTGAGATTCAGAAACAAAGGAAGATATACTCTGGAAACAAGGATATATCTAATTTGAGATTTGCTAAAGAATCACAGGAACTTTTTCCCCCCGCTAAGAGAACCATAGAACTTTGTTGTGAAGTGATCATTGAAATAGTGTAGAAATATTGACAAGTTATTCTCGATGATGAAGAAGAAAACTAGAATCTACATATTGCCAATCAACTATTCTGTGCAGCTACCATTGCGAGAAAACTATAAGATAACAATTTTGTTTAAAAAAAATCTGCCCTTAGATCTCCATACTTGTTTCAGTCAAAAATAAGTAAAAAGTAACATCATATTGAAGACGTGAGGAATGCATCAAGAACATCTTTACAATAAAATATCATGAACTGCAACACCTGGCAGCCAAATGTTATCGGCAACAGGAAAAAAGAGGACACAATCTTTCCATTCATCACATAAAGTTGCAGCCTAACCGAGCTCAAATAGACCCAAAAGGGGGGTATATCACAAAATGAAATACAAACATGGAACATGAACTATAATTTGACCTGGAACATGAATTATGTAACTGTGTAACTTCAAAAGTTATCCAGAGAATCCTACCAGTTACCAAGCCAGCATGAACTGTGTAATTTGACCTGGAACATGAACTGTGTAATTTGACCTGGAACATGAACTGTGTAATTTGACCTGGAATACGAAATACAAACATACGAACACGACATGGATAATACGAAATACACTAGGGATATGCCAACATCAGTAATTTGACCTGGAACATGAATGAACCAATATATACCAACCACATAACTACAACAATAGGTAATCCAAACACCTCAATCCTGTTCAGTTTACTCTATCCACTCTTCATGGCTATATATCGCCAGAATTACAACAACATGCAGCACAAGTCCCTCCATATGTGGGAAAACCCACACAAGCACAAATCAGCAGTTCTTGGGCACAACTATCATCTTTGAGACTCAAAATTCCATATTATGATGGAACCCTTGATGTAGAAGAGTGGTTACTTAGACTCGACCATTATTTTAACTACTACAATATTCAAGATTGGTACAGGATCAGGGTGTGTTCTGTACAACTGAAAGGAAATGCTGCTTATTGGTTTGACTGGATCATGAAGGTTAAGGGAGGATATATGTGCTGGGAGGAATTTTGCTAGAGTATTAGAGCTAAATTTGGACCTTTACAATTCACTGACCACAGAATAGAGCTAAAACTATTGAAGCAAGAGACCACAGTTCATGAATCAGACCAGCAGTTTTAAAAGTTATCAAAGAATATACAAGGAATATCTGAAAAATGTCTGATTAGTCAGTACATTGCGGGGCTGAGGGAGGACATTAGATATGAAGTCTAAGTGTCCAATCCCACAAGTCTGCCCCTGGCTATGCAGTTAGCCAAACTACATAACGCCAAGCTACTGGCACAGAGGAAGAATGAGAGGACTCAGCAGTGAACAACAAAAGGAATACAGGAGGCAGTAATGTAAATCAACAGACTAATGATAGTAGAGACTCTGAAGTAAACAAAATAGACTTCTCTACACCCCCAGTAACCCAGTACCTCATTCCACCATATCTCATGCTTAATTGCTAAGAAGAAACAGACTGGGTAAGTGTTTTATGTGTGATGAGAAATGGTTTAGGGGTCACAAATGGTAGGAGAAAAAACTTTACATGTTTATAACGGATGATAAAGATGATGGGATGAAGCCTATAAGATCATAATTGTAATCAGAAGTCATTTGTCATATCCATGCAGGCCATGTCAGGCACCATTCATGCTTCTACAGTGAAGATTAGAGAAACTATAAAGAACAAACCAGTGATTGTACTAATTGATTTGGCTTCTACCCATATTCTCATTGAAGCTAAACTCTGTGATACCATGAAACTTCAATCAGTGGATAACAGAACTTTTGAGGATATGGTTACTAATGGAGCCAAGTTGTAGAGTAGAGGGATTTCCAAAAATGTAGTAGTTAATTATTTGACCTGGAATACGAAATACAAAATACGAAATACAAACATACGAACACCTTATCTTATCAAGTAGGATAAATACCATCGGTGGTCATCCAGTCATCACATTCAAATCAGTCACGCACTAGGAAGCACGAACACCCTGAAAATAGGTGTAGTGTCCAATTAGTCACATGTCAGACATGTCGAACACAACATGAATAATATGAAATACACTAGGGACATGCCAACATCAGTGTCATGGCGGTGTCAAAATGTCTGGATTTGTGTTGTATCCTATTCGTGTCCATGCAACATGTCATGATAGATAAAAAAGGAATTACTAGAAGAATGTTATTCAAAGAGGGAGCAACAAAGGTCTGTTTTACTTTCTGACCCTCAAAATCAGTTTAGAAGTATCAATAAAATAATATGCAACGTTTACCTTACGAAAAAGAAAGTTTTCCTTGACGCAGGCAAGACCAAGATTAAAAGTTCATATCGAGAAGAGTAAAGAAAGAAAGAGTATGATACCCTAATTAAAATCAGTATACAAGTTATAAGAAAGAAAGAAAGAATATTGAACTTGATGTATAATAATTATATATTGACAATAAAAAGTTCCAAAAAGAAATAAATTATCAAAAAATAAAAAGAAGAACATTTTATATGCCAACATTTTAAAGGAGCCTAAAACAGAGAACTTGTTTGTAAAAGTAAGACAAGGTGAGCAATAAATGTATCATGTTTGTGAGGATCCTTTCATTGATAATGAAAATAATTTGTTATGAAATGATATAAGGTCATTAACTACATGGATTGCTCAAGAGATTAACCGATAAAACCAAAAAAAAAGAGAAAATACATATGATGATTGTGGTCTGGACTACTGGCAGTAATAATAACTGGTCGCTCTAGCTACTCAAAGTGACATTTATATAATATAAATGGATGTGAACAATTAACAATTGCAAAGTAAGCAAAAAAAGAGAAAAATAAACATAATCAAAAGTTGAAATATAGTGTTGTGTTGGTTTGGAGAGTGGTTCGGTGCAACGAAACCAATGTGTACTAAATCCTCAAATGTTGTTCAACTTTTTCTGATTTGTATCCATTCATAACATGATTGTCAACCCTTCTTGTTTGTTTATGCAAGTGTTTCCTCCTCTTCAACCTTATTATAGGACGAAGTTGTAGATTTCTCATACTTGGAGAAGTCAGCAGTTTATCTACTTATATATGGTGGTGGATCAACAACATCTAACTCCTCCAAAGATGCATCAGCAAGGTATCTTGGTTCAACCATTTCCCAAATATATATTTAATATTGCATTCTGAAACTGTTTGGAGCAAAAGCAGCAAGCAAATGCAAATTATACACAAACAAGTACTCATAAATAGAAATATGCAGACATACAGTGATGTAAGCATGGTATTTAGAACGCAAGAAAAATTTGACGGGACTTATTCTACATATATCTAAGGTATGTATGTACTTGTAATATTTGTATATTCTTGCTCAAACCGGATGATGAAAGATTATCATGTCCGAAGTAGAAATAATTAAAGAAGTAGAAAGAAAAAAAATAGTGAAGGTAGTTCTATCTCCAAAGTAGATTTCTAATTGAATTTATATCCTACTTGGCATTGAATAATAAGGAAATTTTTATCCTAGTAGGTAGAGTTCCTGCATAGAAATTGCACCAAAAAATATATATTCTCTAATTCTCCACAAATTTTATCATATACGTGGCACTGCCTAATATTAAGATGGGAGAATAATAAATAAAAAAATTTATGATTTAGTTTGAAAGTGGGACCAATGCATAATTTCTATAAAAGTTTCTAGATGTAAAAACTCTCATGAAAATTCATCCTATATCAGTGTTACGTAAACGGTGATAAAAATTGGAAAAGAAACCACTAGAATATAAAAAAAATTTCTAGAAAGTGCTTCTACCATAGATACATGGAGATAGAAACCCCATTGAATATGACCTAACTAACTTCACACCAAACTCAGGCCACATCTAAGTTTGATTTTTTTATGAGTCAATGGCCAAATTGGATGAGGTCCATGAAGAGTTGAATGGAGCTGAAGCGATGATTTAGCCCACATGACCACATCTTAGATTGATAATGTTTTATTATATATCTTTTAGGCTACTTATCAAATTTTAGATAATCAAAAAAGAAAAATTCCAGGGGGGCCATGGCCCCCTTTCGTCTCCATATAGTTTTTTTCCCTGGGTTCACCGATATAAACTGCCCTAATTTTCATTAGTTTTATGTGGTATTTGTTTTCGGTTGCTGAGATAGACCTGAAACTCATACTCCTTGTTTGTGGTTCATTGAGGAATCCAATTTCAATTAAGAAAGTGTATATATAGATGAAAATACATAAAATACGACATACCTGGACGAAAGAGAGGAGGCTGAAAGAGACGAGGACTAGCGACTTCCAATGGCCGATGGAAGAGACGGTTCCACGATCGATTTCTGGCGGCCGAAAAAGAGGAGCTCTTTGTTCTTCAATTTTGACTTCAATTGAAAGAGAGGAGCTCTAGGTCAGACTTCTAAATTGATGGAGAGAGGATTTAGGGGAGGGATATTTTCGTTTATGGAGGGAAACAAAAATTTATTGGATAGCAGAGCTGCTAATTATCGGCTCTTTATATAAAGATCCGTGCGTATCAATGCATATAGCGCGCAGACTTATATTACCATTTAAGTACCCATGTATTATATACTATACATACACAAAATTGCATATATACATATATAGCAGCTATATATACAATCGATATTACCATATATATGTGAACACCAGATTTAATTTAGATTTATGTCAATACACTTGCCATAAATAGGCGTTTAAATACAAAAGAAGAGCTCCTCCCTTTCAGTTTGGGTTTATGTCAATACTACTTACCATAATTCGGGTCAAATTGGCTAAGCCAACTTATTCATAAACGTTGAAAAGTACAAAATATTCGACATTTTTACTAAATGTTGGTAAATTTTTCCACGTTTAAATACAAAGGCAGATATTTCTCAACGTTTATCTCAGGACATTGGTATAGGCCAGAAAAAAACGTTGCATAATTTCCAAATACACCATATTCTTGCCCAAACGTCGGAAACTATCTCGACATTCTCAGAATGTCAGTATATGATAGAAAAAATGTTGCAAAATTTCTAAATACTCGACATTCTTGCCCAAACGTCGATAAATTTCTTGACTTTAAACATAAACGCAGGTAATCCCCAACGTATATGTTAAAACGTCGGTATAAAATGACTAAACCGACGTTTCCATAAATGTCGAAAGAAAAATGTTGGGAAAGCCCTATTTTCTTGTAGTGGCTTGTCCGTTCATCGCAGGATTGTAAGTCGTTGATGCCACATTTTGTATTCGGTTCTTATCGCAGAACCGATAGAATGCGTGACTCACGAACTGAGGACCGTTGTCGTGGATAATCCTTCTGGGAACCCCGAAGCGTATATGACGTGATTCTTGACAAAACTGATCATGTTTGAGGTTTTCACCTCAGCCAGAGGTACTGCTTCCGTCCAATTAGAAAAGTAGTCGGTGATGGCGAGTATGAACCGGTGTCCTTTGGAGGACGGTGGACTAATCGGCCCGATAATATCCATTCCCCATGCTTCAAATGGCCAGGAGGCCGTTGTAGGGTGTAGAAACTCAGAAGGTTGGTGGATGAAGTCAGCATACAACTGACATACCCGACACTTTTTTGCATAATCAACGGCCTCTGCTATCATAGTGGGCCTGTAGTAACCCATGCGATACAATCGATCCTGTAACTTAGGACCAGGCTGATGGGCTCCGCAGGTGCCATCATGCGCCTCCCGGAGTGCCTTTTCCGCTTCTATCCTGGATAAACATCGCAGGAGAAGTCTGTCGTATGAACGACGATACAACATTTTGGTAGCCGTGTCATTGAAGAACCGGATAGAGCGTCTCTTAACAGAAGTAGCTTCCTTCAGGTCTTCAGGTAGGATTTCGTAGACTGCATAGTCTATAAACGGGAATCGCCTGTCCCGAACGTCACCATTAGTGTCTGTTTATACTGAGTAACTCAGACACATATGTAGATTATTCTTTGGGCAAACTAGCTATCGCTCCATTACCGTGACGGTATATTGGGTTCCAACCGGAGCTGCGAGGCCAGCAAGTGCGTCGGCCTCCATGTTTTGCAACCGAGGTACATGTTCTATAAAGAACCCTATGAAGGTAGAAATGATATCGATTGCTGCCTGGTAGTAAGAAATCAGATCTTCATGACGGACCTCATATTGTCCTCGAACCTGGTTAATGATCAGTTTCGAGTCGCCATAGGCCTCGATGTAGTCAACCTCCAACAGTTTAGTGAGCTGGAGTCCAATGATGAGAGCATTATACTCAGCAACGTTATTGGTGCATGACCCCATGAGAGAATATGCATGGTGGATGACCAGGCCATAGGGAGTGATGAGAACGACTCCGACCCCTGTGATAATCTCGTATTTGGGTCCTGTTCTTGAAGCACCGTCAAAGAACATACGCTAAACCGAGTTATCTGAGATGGCATTGGATTCCAAGACTTTATCGAAAATGTCATCATAGAGCTTCGATGTCTTTAGCACAGGATGTGCTGCCAAGAAGTCGACCAATGCTTGGCCTTTGACTGCCTTTTGTAGGACGAACACCATATCATAAGGAGTCAAGTGTATCGCCCATGTGGCTAATTGCGAGTTTAAAGCTCCTGGCTTCATCATAAGGACTCTGAGGGGGTTGACTCGAGATATGACATGGATTGTCTGTCCGACCATGTAATGTCGTGTCTTCTCGATGGCAAAGAGCAGAGCAAGACACTCATTCTTCATAGGATTATACTGATGCTCGGCCCTAATTATGGTCCTGCTGAGATAGTAGATCGGTCGTTTGTGGCCCTCATTGCTTTTCTGGGCTAGCAAAACACCGAGAGAATGGTCCATAGCTCGGACATATAATAGGAAGGGTCTTCCCACGACCGGTGCTACTAGTACTGGAGGACTAGTGAGGTACTTCTTGATGTTGTCAAACACATACTGGCATTCTTTGGTCCATACATAAGATACCCCTTTCTTCATCAGTTTGGTGAAGGGTTGACATCGGCCTGAGAGATTTGCTATGAATCTTCTGATGTATGCCAAGTGTCCTTGTAGGCCTCAAAGCTCACGGAGATTCTTCGGGGAGCCATGTCCAAGATCGTCTTAGTCTTTTCAGGATTAATATTAATACCTTTGGCTGTGACAATAAAGCCCAAGAACTTGCCAATGGAAACCCCTAGGAAAGACTTAGTCGGGTTCATCTTTAGTCGATGTGTCCGCATTAAGTTGAATATCGTCCTTAGGTCATCCAAATTACTGGATTTCTTTTGGCTCTTGACAGCAATATCATCAACGTAACATTCTACCGTCTTTCGGAGGTACTTATGGAATATGGTGCTCATAGCCCATTGGTATGTTGCTCCTACATTCTTCAACCCGAAGGGCATCTCTGTGTAACAGTATACTCCTTTTGGAGTCCAGAATGAAGTATATTTCTCGTCTTTGGGGAACATTTTGATCTGGTTGTAGCCTGAGAACCATGAAGGACATGCGCTCGAAGCCACACGTGTTGTCGATCATCACATCAGTGATCAGAAGGGGAAACTCGTCTTTTGGACAGGCCGAGTTAAGATTCCTGAAGTCTATACAGACCCGAATTTTCTCGTTCTTCTTAGTGACTGGGACAATATTGGCCACCCAATCCGGGTGTTGCTCTTCGCGGATGAAGCCACTCTCTATGAGTTTGTGGACTTCTTTCTCAATAGCATCCATGACATTGGACGGAAACGACATTGTTGTTGTTTGACTGGCTTACCATCGGGTAAGATGCTGAGATGGTACATGGCGACTTACGGGTCTAGACTCGGCATGTCCTTATAGCTCCAAGCAAATACATCGATGTATTCTCGAATAAGCTGTATCAGAGATTCCTTGTCTTTTTCCGTCAAGCTTTTGTTGATGATATGGGTTTTGGGGAAGTCTCATCTCCTAGCTCGACTTGGACGACTTCATCTTCAATAGAAGGTTCACGCTGTTCGAAGCGCCATTCTTATTGGGATCCCAGGCGTTGAACCCAGGGTTCATCTTCAAAGAATTCAAGTATTTGGTCTTCCTCCTCGATTGGAGGATCTGTAGAGGCCATATTGACGGATAATATCTTCTTGAAGGCTCGACCGATACTGGTATCAGAGTCCCAGGTTGAGGAGTCAGAAGAGTGTGAATGCATCAAGATCTCTGGCTCTGAACTCGCCGAAGTTGTTGTGGGTGTAACGTAACCCAACCCTCAGCGAGTGCGTTGGTAGTAATTTTGGGACTTTCCCTTTGGAGCACGAAGTCGTAGGGGAAGGCGTCGGCCTTTACCATAGTTCAGCCCTCTGTTGCTATTCAAGTTATAGCCAATCTTCTGGATAAGGTGTTTGGCTTGAGTAGTGTAACGGTAGAGTTGTATCTTGTCGTTATTGGGTTCTGGTTCTGTCGGAGCCAGTCGCTGAGGATGCTCCAATCGACCGAAGATGATGGGTTCCTCATCCTTCTTCCTTGCTGGAACCAAGAAGTAAGCGCCTTAAGGAGGGACAACTAGGCTTGCGAGGCTAGCGGTTGTCACTTGTGTTTGTAGCATATATAGAGTGTTGTCTAAGAAATACGTATGTTCCAATGCGCATAAGAGTAATTCAAAGACAACTTCCTATTAATGAAATACGAAATTTTATCCCGAGGGTGTAAAACCCCTATTTTTTAAAATTATTTTTTGTTATTTTATTAGACTTCAAATTTAATTTATACAATTTATGGTTTTTATTAATTATTAAAAATGACCTTAGCCATTGTTGTGTTTTGAGCACAAGGCGACCATGAATTTTGGCACGAAAGATGTAGTAGTGTGCTTTGACCAGTATATTATCCATGTCGTGGGAGGCCTAGCCATAGTTCAGTCTGAACTAGGAAAATTAGGCCGAGTTGTGAAATAACGCATTTAAAATATTTTATTTAGATATTATTTTATATATTAATTTTTAGATGATCCGGTTTGTCCAAACCAGTCCGAATTGGGCCCGAACCAATTTAAGCCCATGTAAGCATGTAGTGTGACCAAATGTGGCCATGTAGGCATATTTTATGTATATACAAATATTTTCTAAATTACTTTAGAATTTTATGTGTAATTTCTAATTATTTAATTATTCGTACTATTATTGGTATTTTATTATTAAATAATATCGTGAAATATTGTACAAATATTTGGACCCGGATAAGGGTGTACGGTATAAGTTCACCCATTGGAAAGAATTTATTAATTTATTTTTATTAAAATTTATTTTGCGAAGATTTATTAAATATGTTTATTCTATTAAGATATTATTATTATTGTGAGTTGATTTATTAAGGATTGAATTTATATATATATATGCAGATATGCTCAAATATATTAAATAATTGGATAGTTGACTTTTAAATGGTATTTGGATTTTAAATAGATTTTTGGTGTATTTATAGTATTTGGATTTTTGGTGTATTTAAGATAAAGAAAAGAAAAGATTTGAAAAAAATATAACTAAGTGGTCGGCCCTACCATGTGGGAGCCGACCACATGCGCCCAAGTAACTAAATAGCAGCAGCAGCATGTTGCATAGATGCGCCCACTCCAAGCATTAGCAGCACTTGCATTGGCCGAACCCCCTATACACTTATATACATATATTTGACCCTAAAAAAAGTAAAAAAAACCCTAATCTCCGTCTCCTTCCTCCTCTTTCCTTCTTCTTTCCTCCTCCTCCCTCTCCTCGACATGCGTGCCCAACCTCGCTGGAGTGACAGCAGTCCCGTCTCCCGGTCGTCACGACGACAACAACCACAATAACAGTTTTCCACTTTAAGGTATCCCACTTCTCCGATCGATATCTCCCTCATTTTAAATCCGTTTTTAGATCCGTAAATTCGTGTAGAAAGCCCACAAGACCCTCTTCGAGATCCTCTAGGTGGATTTCGACATGGCCATCCAACTTGCTCGAAAAATCAAGACAAAGTTGGAGAAAAACCACTTTTCTGGAATATTAAAAACTGTTTTGAAACATCAACTTGTCGGCCACTTTTCGTTCTGTACTTCAAGATTTTGTAGAAACTAATTAAAGAAAGTCAAAGACAACATAACCGAGATTGTAACGCACCTTATGGAATCACTTTTTATCTAGTATGTAGAAAGTTACACGTTGTTAAAGTTTTCCGAAAAATTGTAAATTCTGTTTACAAAAATTAGAAAAAACCCCGATACGGCGTGCGCCATGACAAACCGAGCGACGTGGTCGTGCACTATACGCATCGAAAGGCGTGTATGGATGTTTTCGACATGTAGGAACTGATGGAACCCAATTTCGTTGCATGTGCGCGACGAAATCAGTGCATATCCGTCGAGATACCCCCGTATCGACCATTTGCAAATTAAGTCACAACTTTGTGCACACTCATCAAATCGCGACGAAACTTGCGCCATTGGACTCAAAATATTTTTTTGGTCCTATGAGCCATGTTTGGTTCAATTCTGAGAAGGTTGATCGGGACGCCATTTTAGCGAGCCCACAATCCTACTCAACGGGCGATTTGTGCACGACCCACCGAAATCCAAAATTGGACATACCATTGGGTTCGTTTTATCAAAACAAATATGTAGACATGTAGTTTGACGACTTTAGAGACCGAAGGTTCTGGTACGCATTTCGGTGCAAAGCGGGTCCAACGACGGACATCGTTTTGACCCAAAATTACGAATTTGCCCCTGTTCCAGAATTTAACATATGGACGTGCGTTTCCTAGACATATCTTTTATTCCAAACTCGTTCATGATGTTTGTTGCAGCATCCGGAGTCATCTACAGGATTTGGCTTTTCTTGCTTCGTTTATTTGTTTGTTCGAGCTACTGGATTATTCTCTTTTGCACATAACCTCAGGCAAGATACCTTGCTATTATACTGGTTATATTCAGTTTGTATTTTATTACATATCAATGTTCATTTATTTTCAGTTCCTACCGTTCTTGATTTACTGTCTGTTCAGTGATATTAGATATACTTTACTATTATCCTTTGATTGCATGTAGAATTAGAGTTAAGAGACTATCGTTTGTAGTGTATTGCATATACCTTGAAATAGTCGTACCACGAGGATGTGTGAGATGAGTAGCATATAGAGGTTCTTGTATGTGGGCTGATCCCCCATGCGCATGCGTTAGGGCTAACTGCTAATAGAGGCATGTTAGGAGACTTAGCGATTAGTAGAGGTATATGAGTCATGGATGTGACTCTGTTAGGCATTGGGTGGGAAGAACAGTTCCTTAACGTATAGGCCAAGTATGCGCTTCCCTATTGCCGGTTATCTCCGCGGAAGATACGACCCTGGATCCTGATACCTGATTTACTGCTGGCCTTTGACATTCGATGAATGTTATGCTTTGAGGTCCCTGGTATCCTGATGGGACCATACCTGAGATTACTGCTACTGAGCCAGAGTGCCCATGTGTTGAAGGTTTGTTCTTATTGCATAAACACATTAGAAGGGTCAGGTAACCCTCGTCAAATGTCATATCACCCCATCCCATTAGTAGCTTGGGACAATGTCTCATCGCGGCATAGTGTGCTACCCCTTGTCCTTGTTTGGTTGTAGGGCTAGTCCACTGTTTCGATGATGAGTCATTGGATCTTGTTACGAGTGGGACTATTACTTTACTTGTGATTTATGACATGGTATATATATTCAGTTATGTGGCATGTTCTTTATGTATCTTGTTACGTCCCTCTGAGGACTTGGTTATCTCTCCAGGTGTGTGCTTCTGTGATATTACAGGTGTTCTAGCCGAGGTCGCGATCTTCTCTATTCATTCGGAGATGACGTATCTTGGGACTTTCTTTGCTACTCCCACCAAATCATTTCCATTTTCATGTATATTTTTCCTTACTTATTGGTAGTAGATTTGTCTCCGTCCAACGTATTGTACGAAGACTTATTACAGTTGATTATATGATGTCTTTTATTCTTCATTTGTGGATGAGATTAGATTACTCTTGGTTTACTGCATTTTATAGCTTATGTATTCATACGAGGTTTCCATATATTGGAGTATACTTCGTATGTATACAGTTGGCTTATCGATGTACCTAGTCCTTCGTATTTTGGGACTGGGGCGTTACATGTTTTTGTGGTGGCCCATGCAGGTCGAGTTTGTCACTTCGGTTACGTAATTGTACCGATGTGAGCCTGCAACATAGTATTAAAATCTAGTAATCTCATCCATACAGCTTGACCTCTTCCCTTGGCTTCAAATTCCGAACTCTCGTTAGACTTCCTTGAATTGTACCTTGCTTGATTCCTTTCTACCGTCGATTCTTATTTTCGTGCTTAGTATCAACTAGGAAGATGACTACATTAGTATATGCTCGTAGGTCACACATATGGCTAGAATGGTTATATTGGCAATTGGATTATATTCAAGACTCTAATTGAGTTAAAAAGGCCTTTTTGGGTGAATTAATGATTAGTAATTTGTAAAGTAGGATACTACCAAGGAAGGTTTTAATCTTGAGATTTCTAAATAGTAAACACCATAGGATTGATACTGCAGGAAGGAGAAAAAAAATATCTTTATACCCTTGATTTAAGAAATTGATTGGCTTTTTTGAGATTTAATATTTATGATTTATTGGGTTATAGCTATACATCTTTGCACAAGTATAAAATTGATTTGCTTTTCGAATTATGATATTTATGAGTTTTGGGTGATAGATATACATCTTTGAACAAATATAAAATATTTGATTTTCGAGTTTTGATGTTTATGATTTATTGTATTATAGTTATGCACCTTTGAACAGTTATAAATTTGGTTTGAAAATGATCTTAGCTTTTAAAAATGGCCATAGGAATTATTTAAATTTGAGTTGTACAATTTGTAATTTTCGTGTTTAGTAAATTTTGAATTTTAAGTGGAAGTAATGACGGTGAATTTTGGTTTAAAATATTTAAAAGTTATGAAAACAATTTTTGAGAAATTTTTATTTTAAATGGTGTCCTATGAATGAGGATTTACAAATCTATTTAGATTTTTGGTTAAAAAAAGAGATTTTGACTAATAAGATTATTTGAAAATTTAGTTTAATGAGGGATTGCTAATATTAAAATTTTTGGGAGAATTTTGAAGGATGTGATGGAAAGTTATTTTGATTGATTAAAGGAAGTTACCATTTAAAAGTTGTGATTTTGTTGGAATAATTTAGCATGAATAGAAGTTAAAATTGATGAGAACATTGAGCTTAATTTTTAGATTGCTTTTAATATGCTAAGAGTTTTATTATGAGTTATTTGAAAATTTTAGAGTGTTAAATTTATGATTAATAGTAAAAATTTTATAGATTCGTAAATTATGAACTCTTGAGTTAAATAGTTGAATTTAAACGTTAATTTTGGAAAAGGTTAGTAGTAACGTGATAAATTTTGCTTTGAGATTTATGAAAGTGGTTTAAATTTTGGTCATAATTAAATTGAACGACTTGCAGTAAATACAAATTTTGGGTGGTTATTTTTGAAATTTTTATTTAGAGACTTTTGGAGAAAATTTGAGCAAAATTTTAATGGTGGACAACCAAGAGAGTCCAAATAAGATGGATGAATTCCACAGTATTCCACACGAAACTGCCATATCACTCATGACCATGATAATAGTATGTACACAAGTGTTGTTAGTCATCTACCAAGCTATGTGACTGTATTTCCACCTTGACTTACTCGACCTTCCTTCAATTCTAGATCTTTTAATTGCGACCTTCTAACCCATTTGCAATTTGAATAATGATCTAATGGTTCCTTAACTGTATTCATCTAAAAGACTATCGTCTCTCCTGAATTGTGTTTCTAAATTATTTTTACTGGATTCTTTAATTAATCTTATTTTATGCTTTAACTTGATATTCTTTATTTTATTTTATTTTTGGCATTAATTGTCACATCATGAACTCCCACTTTCTATTTTAGATCTTTTGGCATCCCTTACCGTGACTTGGATAATTGGAGCACAACACTAAACTTTTTCTTCCAACAAATTTTATATGTAAGACCTAAACGAGCCCACCTTCATGTAGATATATCATGTCCCACTAAAATACGTCTCTTTGTACACTATTTTCATGATATGATGTAATGCCTGTTGTTCGTATTACGTATTTTGGAATATGTGTACGTATTTTATCTTGTTCCTAGCTTGGTTTATTTTTGCATTCGCATTTCATTGGCTTGGTTCGGTTCGGTTTATGTGGGTTTGGTTTGGGATTGGTTTTATATTGTGAACCCCCTACCTACCCCCACCAACCCCTTTATTAATCCATTCTCTCTATTCTCTCTCTTCATTAATCATCTTCTTCTTCTCCATTACTTCCTTACCTACCAGAGAGAGGAGAGAGAGGTCTAGGCAAGTGCAACTTGCTTCATGGAGGAACTCCAAATTTATTGCTTCATTCTCTTCCTTACAGCATTTGGACTAACTTTAGAACTTGGCATTTTCACTTTCCATGGCTAGATTCTTGTAGATCTATATTTACTTTATTTTCGGACTTCTTGGGTTTTGATCTACTTAATCTTGTTATTTTTGTGTTTTGATGGTTCCATGTGGTAGAGAATCTCGTTCTACCCCATTTTGACCTATGGAAGTTCGAATTTGGGTTCCGGATGATGGAGTTATGGAGCTTGAGGACTTTGCTCTCATGGTGTTCTTCTTCTCAGAAATTGGAGAAGAAGAACAGTACTTGACTTGACCGCATGAACATTTCATGCGGCAAGTGTTCCCTGAGCCGCATGGACTTTTCTCCACTTGGCCGCATATGCGCCCTTGTACTCTTCTGAGCCGCATAAATTATCTTAGCCGCATGACCCCGCTTCCGCATAAGCTCCGCTCCTACCTGCGCCGCATGGACTCGATTGATTGAGCCGTATGGACTCGATTGATTGAGCCGCATGGACTCGATTGATTGAGCCGCATGGACTCGATTGACCTGAGCCGCATGGACTCAATTAATCGGGCCGCATGGATCCAATTGATTCCAGCCGCATGGGTTTGAAACCTGCGCTGTATGGATTCGATTGATCTCAGCCGCATGGGGCCATGTACATCCTCAGCCGCATGCGCCCTCGTCCCCTTGGCCGCATGCGCCCTTGCTCCCTTCCAGCCGCATGCGCCCTTTGTCTTGGCCGCATGGGTCCTTAGTTTCCCCCGACCCGCATGAATCTTTCCCCGGCCGCATGAGATCCATCCTGGCCGCATGTGCCTTAGCCGCATGGCTCTCCTATAGCTCTGTATATTGATATTTTATTAGATATTTTACGTCCATTTTATATCCTTACGCCTTTTGTCATGAACTTGAAAATCATGGATTTATTTAATATGTTTAATGATACCTGAGCATGATACGATAGTGACCCGTAGTGGTGCACTCTTGACAAGTAAACCTGACATGACCTGATAGTGGCCCGTCGTGGCGCACTCCTGACAAGTACACCTGACATGATTATCTTGAATAGCTGTTGCGACGGCTACCTGACATGACATGACCTGTATAATTAATCCTGGATACCGTGGGCGATTGTGCTTGTACAAATATCCAGTCCTGTCTTGCATCATGTCTAGGAGGGGACTCCTGAGTACCACGGTCAGGAGTACCCATTGAAATGGACTAAGGCTAATAACTAGATTAATACACTAGTCATAAAGAGATCTCCCAGCTACAGGCAATCCCGTTACATGGGCACGCCTTGGGACCTGTAGCCTGCCGTCGAGTAGGGCACATTTCCAGCACACTGTCATGTGTTGCACCCTTCAAGCTACCTAAGGGTACATGCGTTTCCCGGACGATGTACCCACCTGAATTCAACCCTAATCTTTTAACCCAGGTAACCTGGATGGACTGTAGGGCTTGTGGCTGTGGAAGATTCTTACTGCATCTTGTTAGTAATTAGGCTTGTGACAACCTTAGTTAGTTAAAGTATCAAGCCGTAGTTCTTGCTTGGCCGTGAAATGATTGGATGGAGTCTAACCAGTCTAGTCTTGTCCTGATTCTGTTCAGATTACTGCATGACCAAGAATGCTGGCATTTATTTTACTGATAAATTGTGAGAATTCCAAGTTCTGTTCAGACGAAAGGTTACAACCCCGGTCCTTGTTTGGTTTACGGTTGTAACCTGGTTATCTGAATAGTTCCATGGTCATCTCGTCGTATATCATCCTGATGTATTTTCTTATTTCCAGTTCTTACTTTTATTTATACTCTTGTGCTGATTGCTGGTTTTAGTTCCAAAGTGAAGCTTCCTTTGTGGCACTTGCTCTTTCTGGGGTCTGACCCAGCTGGTTTTGTGTGGCCAGATTTCGGAGCAGCTCCAGAGGATCTACCGACCTTCCAGCCAGATGGTGGCCACTAGACGGAACCCTGGCAACGAGTGGGTTTATTTTTGATCTCCCACTTTATTGTAAAAATATTCTTTTGAGGCGTTTAGCCGACGAGCACCTGTTTAGCTCGATTGCACTTTACTTACTATCTGCCTACGGGCTGTAACATGATTGACAGATCCTAGGGTTGATCATGTATGACTAAACTCTTGCTAGTCCTGACATTTTGTAATGACTAGCTTCATGATCAGCTGAATATGTAATGTTTGGGACGCCTTACTATTGTATATTTAATGATCATACTTCTTGTAACCTTTTACTTACTTGCTTGTGATTGAGACACTAGGCTTGTTCATGACCTTAAGAGACTGTTGGTTTGTAGATAAACCCTCATGTATCTAGACAGCCGTGACCGTATAGCGAGGTGGGTTGCACTTCAATATACGTAGCTGGCTATGTCTGCCCCCGCTCTCCAGTATTCTGGTTCTGGGACGTGACATATGACCTTCTGATCAAAATGGCTAACTATAATCTTTACCATGATACCGATATATTTTTTGACTACGGATAGGGATTCAACCTCAACTCAATTCTTTCGACCCAATATGTGATTTTGTTCTACCTAATTCCATAAGTGTTTAAACTTGTGCTTTATCTTGAATGCTTGACTAATTGTCCCATCACCCTACTAGTTTAACTTTTGTAAGTTGGGTAGAATACCTCACGGCCCAACAAAGCCTTTGTCCTTGTGACCCATGTTGATAAGTTTACTCAAACTATAATTTCAGAGGACCCTAACTTAGCACAAGACATGCCCATCTCTTGAAACGTCCTTCATGAGTTTTAATAGACAGGATGACCTTCAACTTGATATATTATGTCCCATCCAAACTTATTCCCTAGCATTCTTTTGACTTTGCGCAACTTCGGATCAAATTTCGGCAATTAGATTATTTATCATAATTCCAGACCTAACTTCCCACGTGAGTTCGAGACTCGACATAAATCAAAACTATTCGACCCAATTATGGCTTTGACTCATTTTGAGCCTACGACACACATGCTAAGAGTGTGCCACTCAATCGAGTCTTCATGTGCTATTTAATTGCGAATGGCACAAGAGACTTATTGGTTGACTCTTAGAGTTCGATTGGATTAGAAAATATACTTGGACCCTAACCTAGCCAACCCCACCTGGTAGGAAGCCATGTTAGGTTGCCATGACAGTATAATTATTATGGATTTATTTTGGGGTGTTATACAGTCAATTAGATTTAAATACAATTTTGTGTATATGATTATATTATAATAGTCTACTATTAATATATATGGCCTTAGTTATGGTTAAGTTTGAGATACATATCGACTAGAATTTTAGAACGGATAGTGTAGTCGTGTACTTTGACTAGTCTATTACCCATGGTAGGGAAAGCCGAGCCATAGGTGTGTTCTAAATAGGAAAACCAGGCCAAGTTGCGACTTAACCTCCACCGATGATTTATTTATTTAATTATTAGATTATTGACTTTCTAGGAGACCCGGTTGTACCAATTTAGCCCCGACTTGACCCGAACCCAATTCCAATGTAAATAGACAAGTAGTACTCTCAAATACCTTCATATTGATATATATTTTGTATATATATTTTATTAATATTAATATGTTTTCAATTTTGGAAAGTTTCTATTTATAGAAAGTGTCTACGTGTAATCCTAGTGTAATCCTATTTGGCATTAGTTTATATTTGACCCAAAGTCCAACCCAAACCTATGTATGCATGTTGGGCATTAATATATATTAATAAATATATATATTATATATTTAATTCAGATTTAAATTGTATTTATATTTAGAAATCTAACTAGTTCCATATTAGAAAACCTTTTATTTAAATCCTCAGTAAATCAATTAGCCAACTCATCAAATAACCAAACCAATCCATGTGGACCCCACATATGACCAACCAAAGATTATTTCATGTAATTCGTCCAAAATAAATCCCTACATTGGCAGGCCATGCCATGCATGGAAACACCCTCCTACATATATAAACTCAACCCATAGACCCATATAAATATATCAACCCTTACCAAAACCCTAATCCTAACACCAAAAACTCTTATTTATCACCCAAGAACAGCTCCTTTACCATTAATTTCGAAAATAGCATCCCCTCTCCTCTACTACATCATCCCCTCCATCACATAACTCATCCTCCTCCATAAAGGCTCCTTCTTTCATCATTCTTCCATCCAAACTCTACCAAACCAACCCTAAAAACTCTATCTTATCCATTCAACCATTTAGAACCATTGCCAACCCCTCCAAAATCATCAAGAGAGGATTATCAAGCAAGGATAGCAATTTCTAGCAATGACTTTTGGTAAGAAACCCTAATTTTTTCATCTCAAACCTATGCTATAAATCTGTAGAAATAATGGTATTAATTCTGTAGAAATAGTATTTTGATGTCTCTTGGGTATTATTTTCACCCATAAAAGATTCATGAATTATGATAGCTATTTTTATGTTTCGGTAGAGCCAAAACTTACCACGTTGTGAAGGAACTATAAGTTTCTATTGGAATTTTTCAAAACTAAATTTTATGTAGGTTAATATATTTAAATTAGGATTTTTAAATATTTTTTCACGAATTTATCAATTCAATTCTGGTCGGGAAAATTATAGGACAAAATTAATCATTTTCGGGTGACTTGTTGACCTAGAAGATTCCAAACCATTAGTACCATGAAACCCTTGCATCAAAATTTCATATTCTAATATTTAGGACATTTTAATTCTGTTTAAATTGTATTTTTGAGGATTTTCATAATTTTAGATAATTAATGAAGTTCTAGACAAATTTTGGGTAGACTAGTCGACCCGAGTAGTATAATTCTTTAGAAATATAAATTCTGAAAATTCTGAGATAAATTAATAGAAAATTAGTTTAAATAATATTATTATGATTTTATATAATTTTTAAGTATATGATTGAAGTAGCAACATAACTGACTAATTGGGAGTTGCAAACCCAAAAACTGTGTTCGGTGTCTCGTGAAGCCTGTGTGTGATTGTATGGGTAAAGGGTTCCACGAGAAATTGAATATAATCTTAAAACAATCTTGACTAATTAAGTCATATTGTAAGTTCATGAGTAGTGGGTTAATTTAGTTAATTAATTACTTAGGAGCGTCGGGTTCCGACAACGTTGACGCGGGAGCGACGTTTCAGATTCACAGCGCGACACCAGGCAAGTACACCTTGCCAAACTTTACAGTATTTACATGAATATTCTATATTGTTATCTCTTTCCAGTTCTACTTCATATCTTTCATTCATGTTTATGTTACTTCTACTTTCTTATTTTACGTGCACGTTCCTTATTGAGTCATCTTATGCCGTTATTGTTCTACGCGAGTCTTGTGACGATTTTGACTAGTCTTCTACCTTCGCCCTTGAGCTTGACTTGACTTGTAGTCGTGATTGATTGATTCGACATTAGCCGTGATATCTCTAGGACTGGGAGCGTCCAATAGCGTTATGGTATTAGAGACTTATTATCGACCTGTTATCCTGTCTCTAGGACCGGAGTGTCCCATGGCATTACGGTAGTAGAGACTTATCTTTTGTCTCGAGATCGGGAGCATCCCATGGCGTTACGATATTGAGACATCTTATTGATCTCTGTCTATTTTACATTTTTCTACTTTATTATGCATGTTATTTACTGTACAGTAGGCATGTATATTATGTGTCTTGCTAGTCCTCTGAGGACCTGGTGATCTCCAGGTATTAGCTGAAGATATGATACATTGATGGATGACGTTGCTACACCAAGACTGCAGGTATTTAGTTGATGTTTTATCGTTTTCTGTAATTAGATTTTGTCCTATATTATATTACTTTGACATTGCTGCTGTATAGCCTAGTTTTACAAGCTTTATCTTTCATTAGAAGCTTGTTCAAGATAATTGCATTAGAGTCTGGTCCACTTTATTGTATATTATCTTTTCTTGTTACTTGTAGTAATCGGTTTGCTAATATCTGACCAGCATTAGTTTACCTGGTTTATACAAGAGTTTATCTTCAGTGGATTGAGATATTTGTAGATTGCTTTAGGAAACCAGACAGCTTATACGTATTCGAGCTGGGCTGGAGTCCTCTCGATGCGTAGCTGGCATGTATACGTATCCTAGTCCTTCTAGTTTAACTTTTGTAAGTTGGGTAGAATACCTCACGGCTCAACAAAGCCTTTGTCCTTGTGACCCATGTTGATAAGTATGCTCAGACTATAATTTCAAGGACCCTAACTTAGCTACTCAACCAAGCCAACTGTATAGGCCCAAACTTCGGGCGAGCCTTGATTTTAAAAGATCTTGGACTATTTAAAATTTCTTCATCAGTACCTCCCTTGCTCATATTTTGACTATCTCATGCTGCTAATGTAGCTTCAGTTTTGCAAGCTTATTTCGTTATCAAGCTTGATCATGACATATTTTATTGGGTGCACCCACTAACATTGTCTAATCAGAACCGGTACATGATGGTCTGATCAACCTATTGCACTTTGGTTCGCTTATCACATATTATTCTACGTGGATGGAGACATAGTGAACTTGCCTTAGTGTCTCATCCGCGACAGCATTGGCAATTTTTTTTGAATTATTTTCACCGCCTATGAACCCCGCAATTTGTACTCAATATATAACACCGTCTTTGAAACCTTTGTTGTTCTTGTCTTTTACTTATTTTGGAAAGACAAGACACTGTACTTGATAGATAGACTCAAAGTATCACCTTTAGTTGCCCTATTAGTTTTATATACACGAAATGTAGATCGCCACCGACCAACTCATGTGGCTATATCCTTACCTTAAACTCTTCTTCTCCTCAATCCTAATTTTTATTGTGCCCTTCTAATCATACTTGAATACACGAGAGTGATTCTAATCATCACTTAATCAAACCCACGACCAAGACGATTAGTATCCAGTTCTCCCTTAAGGAATCACATCTCCTAAATGTCTAATTTATTCTCTTGGCCTACTCAATTCCTTACTGTTCTCTAAAATTGGATATTCAAAATTTTGCTACCTTCATTAGAAACCCTTATTCAATTCCATAACCATGATATATTATTGTATATATTGACTCCACAATTTTCTATTGCATGGTGGTGTTGAACGCCGTTTTATCGCCTCCTCCAAAATTTAATTGTATTTTGGTATTGACGAACTCTTCCTTTCCCTCAACCCTATCTGCCCTATTAATCCTAAATTTTGAGGACGAAATTCTTATAAGTTGGGTAGGATGTAAAACCCCTATTTTTTTAAAATTATTTTTTATTATTTTATTAGACTTCAAATTTAATTTATACAATTTATGGTTTTTATTAATTATTAAAAATGACCTTAGCCATTGTTGTGTTTTGAGCACAAGGCGACCATGAATTTTGGCACGAAAGATGTAGCAGCGTGCTTTGACCAGTATATTATCCAAGTCGTGGGAGGCCTAGCCATAGTTCAGTCCGAACTAGGAAAACCAGGCCGAGTTGTGAAATATCGCATTTAAAATATTTTATTTAGATATTATTTTATATATTGATTTTAGATGACTCGGTTTGTCCAAACCAGTCCAAATTGGGCCCGAACCAATTTAAGCCTATGTAAGCATGTAGTGTGACCAAATGTGGCCATATAGGCATATTTTATGTATATACAAATATTTTCTAAATTATTTTGGAATTTTATGTGCAATTTCTAATTATTAATTATTCATACTATTATTGGTATTTTTTATTAAATAATATCGTGCAATATTGTACAAATTTTTGGACCCGGATAAGGGTGTGCGGTATAAGTTCACCCATTGGAAAGAATTTATTAATTTATTTTTATTAAAATTTATTTTGCGAAGATTTATTAAACATGTTTACTCTATTAAGATATTTTATTATTGTGAGTTGATTTATTAAGGATTGAATTTATATATATGTAGATATGCTCAAATATATTAAATAATTGGATAGTTGACTTTTAAATGGTATTTGAATATATATATATATATATATATATATATTTCAAATCTTTTCTTTATATATATATATATATATATATATATATATATATATATATATATATATATATATATATATATATATATATATATATATATAGATAAAGAAAAGATTTGAAATATATATATATATATATATATATATATATATATATATATATATATATATATATATATATATATTTCAAATCTTTTCTTATCTTATATATATATATAATATATAATATATATATATATATAATATATTATTATATATCTATAATAAAGATAAAGAAAAGAAGATTTGAAAAAAAAAATATAACTAAGTGGTCGGCCCTACCATGTGGGAGCCGACCACATGCGCCCAAGCAACTAAATAGCAGCAGCAGCAGCATGTTGCATACATGCGCCCATTCCAAGCACTAGCAGCACTTGCATTGGCCGAACCCCCTATACACTTATATACATATATTTGACCCTAAAAAAAAGAAAAACAACCCTAATCTCTGTCTCCTTCCTCCTCTTTCCTCCTTCTTTCCCCTTCTCCCTCACCTCGGCTGCATGCCCAAGCTCGTTGGAGGGACAGCAGTCCCGCCTCCCGGTCGTCACAACGAAAACAACCACAATAACAGTTTTTTACTTTAAGGTATCCCACTTCCCCGATCGATATCTCCCTCATTTTAAATCCGTTTTTAGATCCGTAAATTTGGTAGAAAGCCCACATGACCCTCTTCGAGATCCTCTAGGTGGATTTCGACATGGCCATCCAACTTGCTCGAAAAATCGAGACGAAGTTGGAGAAAAAACCACTTTTCTGGAATATTAAAACTGTTTTGAAACATCACTTGTCGACCACTTTTCTTTATGTACTTTAAGATTTTGTTGAAACTAAATAAAATAGTCAAAGACAAGATAACCGAGATTGTAACGCACCTTCTGGAATCACTTTTCATATAGTATGTAAAGTTACACGTTGTTAAGTTTTTTCAAAAAATTGTAAATTCTGTTTTCGAAAATTAGAAAAACCCCCTGATACAGCGTGCACCCCGACAAACCGAACGACATGGTCGCGGACTATACGCATCGAAAGACGCGTATGGATGTTGTCGACATGTGGGAACTGATGGAACCCAATTTTGTTGCATGTGTGCGACGAAATCAGTGCGTATCCGTCGAGATACCCCTATCGACCCTTTGCAAATTAAGTCACAACTTTGTGCACACTCATCAAATCGCGACGAAACTTGCGCCATTGGACTCAAAATATTTTTTTGGTGCTATGAGACAAGTTTGGTTCAATTCTGAGAAGGTTGATCGGGACGCCATTTTAGCGGGCCACAATTCCACTCAACGGACGATTTTGTGCACGACCCGCCGGAATTCAAAATTAGACATACCGTTGGGTTCGTTTTATCAAAACAAATCTGTAGACATGTATTTTGATGACTTTAGACACCGTAGGTTCTGGCGCGCATTTCGGTACAAAGCGGATCCAACGGCGGACATTATTTGACCCAAAATTACGAATTTGCCCCTGTTTTAGAATTTAACTTTTGGACAGGCGTTTCCTAGACATATCTTTTATTCCAAACTCGTTCGTGATGTTTGTTACAGCATCCGGAGTCATCTGCGAGATTTGGCTTTTCTTGCTTCGTTTATTTGTCTGTTCGAGCTACTAGATTATTCTCTTTTGCACATAACCTCAGGCAAGATACCTTGCCATTATACTGTTTATATTCAGTTTGCATTTTTACATATCACAGTTCATTTTTTGAGTTCTTACCGTTCTTGATTTACTGTCTGCTCAGTGAATTAGATATACTTTATTATTACCTTTGATTGCATGTGGACTTAGAGTTAAGAGACTACCGTTTGTAGTGTATTGCATATACCTTGACACAGTTATAGGATGTGTGAGATGAGTAGCATGTAGAGGTTCTTGCGTGAGGTCTGATCCCCCATGCGCATACGTTAGGGCTAACTGCTAATAGAGGCATGTTAGGAGACTTAGCGGTTAGTAGAGTATATGAGTCATGATGTGACTCTGTTAGGCATTGGATGGGAAAATAGTTCCTTAACGTATGGGCCAAGTATGCACTTCCCTATAGCCGTTATCTTCGCGGAGATACGGTCCTGGATCCTGATACCTGATTTACTGCTGGTCTCTGACATTCGATGAATGTTATGCTTGAGGTCCCTGGAATCCTGATGGGACCATACCTGAGATTACTGCTACTGAGCCAGAGTGCCCATGCGTTGAAGGTTTTTTCTTATTACATAAACACATTAGAAGGGTCAGGTAACCCTCGTCAAATGTCATATCACCCCATCCCGTTAGTAGCTTGGGACAATGTCTCATCGCGGCATAGTGTGCTACCCCTTGTCCTTGTTTGGTTGTAGGATAGTCCACTGTTTCGATGATGAGTTATTGGATCTTGTTACGAGTGGGACTATTACTTTACTTGTGATTATGACATGGTATATATTCATTTATGTGGCATGTTCTTTATGTATCTTGTTATGTCCCTCTGAGGACCTGGTTATCTCTCCAGGTGTGTGCTTCTGTGATATTGCAGGTGTTCTAGCCGAGGTCGCGATCTTCTCTATTTATTCGGAGATGACGTATCTTGGGACTTTCTTTGCTACTTCTGCCAAATCATTTCCATTTCCATGTATATTTTTCCTTACTTGTTGGTAGTAGATTTATCTCCGTCCAACGTATTGTACAAAGACATATTACAGTTGATTATATGAGTCTTCTATTCTTCATTTGTGGATGAGATTAGATTACTCTTGGTTTACTGTATTTTACAGCTTATGTATTCATACGAGTTTCCATATATTGGAGTATACTTCGTATGTATACAGCTGGCATGTCGATGTACCTAGTCCTACGTATTTTGGGACTAGGGCGTTACAAAGGGATTACATCATCTAAAGAGTGCGCCTCAGCATTGGCACACACGTAGTCTTCCAACTCTTCATCTGTGAGCACTAAGGCTATTGTGGGAGAAGGTAGAGGACATTTCCCCTTCCACTTGACTACCAAGGGAGTATAGTCGGAGGTCCCTGCGACTTCAGAGTTGGCTTTGGGGCCTTCCGGGAAGCCTTATTTGTATAGGCTCCTGGCTAACGGTTATATTGTCGATGGTGACCGAACCGGAGCCTTGCCTCGAAGCTTGATGACGAGAGGAGCTGATGTTTTGGGAAGTTTGCCTTCAATTGAACCCTCAATGGTTCTTCTACGACAGCTGCGCTTCCGTACAGTATCTTCCGCATCGTCAGCATCATTGGCATCATCGTCCCATGGACTGACTTGTACAGCTCATCATCTGTACAGTTTGCTTCGAGTGCTCATAATAGGTCGATGTCAGCGAACTCAGTTTTGATGGTCCCGTTGTTGGCCACATACTTCATGCATTGATGGAGAGTGGTGGGCACGATCATGTACTCATGAATCCAAGGTCATCCCAATAGCATATTGTAGTTTATATCGGCATCAATGACGTAGCAAGTTACGTCAGTCTGGATCACCTATTTGGTATTTCAGGCGAATCTTGCCCATGGGTCACTCTTTCCAGCGTTGAAGCTACTGATTGTGGTGTTTGATGCACTCAGTCGATGCATTGGGATCCCCAAAGCTTGGAGTAACTACGAGGGATGATGCTAAGAGAAATCCATGGTCGATGTGGATGCGATCGACCTTAATAGCACCAACATACCCTGTGTAGTACAGGGGCCTATTGTGCCGTTGTTCTTCAACAACATGTCCTGCTGGGTGAAGGTGATGTTAGGAACCACCTCAGCCACACTGTGTCAATGGGCAATGCAGCAGGGTCTTCCTTGGGCGGTTGCTCCTGAGTGAGGAAAGAGTCAGCATTCAGCAAAGCTTCACTGAAGGCGTATCGGTCTCTTTGGAGAGACGGAGGAGCTCGAAGACTGATAGTCGAGCCGGAGTAATGGCCAGCTACGCCATATAATCGAAATTGTAGGGCTTGATTGTCCCTACTGCTGAGACTTTTCTCAGAGGTTTGTCAAAGCGAACCTCCTTCTATCTTTGCTTGTCTGCGGTAGAGGCTTGAGACGGACCAGCTTTCGATGATCGGGGACGTGGCCGCAACAGGAGAAGG
>JANAVB010003400.1:31402936-31503942 GCA_029216955.1 Iris pallida | reverse complement strand
CGGGACGAGGGGTCCTTGGCACCAGAGAGTCCACACTCGGACAAGGGTGTTTGCCTTGATCTATTTACATCTGCGAGTCCACACTCAGGACGAGGATGATTACTTGTACCACAGAGTCCACACTCGGACGAGGGTGCCTTGCCATGTACTTGTACCAGAGAGTCCTCACCCGGGACGAGGGTTCCTTGCCGTGAACTTACCAGAGAGTCCACACTCAGGACGAGGGTTAGTGATTAGAATAACCAGAGAGTCCACACTCGGGACGAGGGTTAGTGATTAGTTCAAACCTGCGACTCCACTCGGGACGAGGGTTTGGTATTTCATTGATCTCGTGTTCATTTGTTTATCCAGCATTTCAGTTACGTGTAGTTGTCCTTGTATTCCAGTTCATAGTAACCTGTCAGTAGCCACTTGTCGTTAGTCACTTGTTAGCAGTTTGGTCGTAGTCTTGTGCCATGTTAAGTGTCGTTCCTTGTTTATATTCCGTTTATATTATCATGCATGATTAAACTACTAAATAGGCATATTTTTATGTGTCTTGTGGATTTGAGATATATATTACCTTTGCCATGATTTGACAGTTTACCATAGTCGTGACGGCGTTTACGTAATCGAGTCGGGTTGGAGTCCGCTTGATGCGTAGCTGGCTTGCTCACGAGCTCGCGTCCGAAAAGCGGGTGCGGGTCGTGACAATTTCTTTTTTGAAATTATAAACATGCTAAATTGGCTCAATAATAGGTCCCCAAGTTATTTATAGGTCAAACTAGGTCACACCTAGATTTTTAGGACCATATCTTACCATACAAGGTATTCTAGTCTATACTAGGTCCATATCCTATGTATCTACCTATCTAGTTTACCTATAGGCTTAAATAGCAATATTCTAACTGTTATCCAAAACCTATCCTCTTACCTATACCCTATTCACATAGGTAAACATAATACATATATCCTTATCCACACTTAACTCTATACATGACCTATCCCACATAGGTAACCAAATACCTATCTCATTAGGTTTAATATACACTCCTAACATGTCTATATTATTTAGTTATACACATCTATGTCCCATACCTTATACCTTAATGTGACATGATATCTTAGTATCCTATATCCATACTCTAATATACTACCTCCCACCTCAGCATTTCTCACCCAATGTTTCATCTAAACATATATCCACCCATGTACAAACCTATACACACACCTATCATATAGGTAATCTACACATGACCCACTCATGACAATCACTCACTTGGACACTACTCTATATTCACTCACTATCACTACTACTGAACTACACCTACACCACAAGTCTGACAATTTCTATCTAACTCAACACTCTACACTAATTACCTATTACCTAGACACTAGGATACCCACAACCCAACTGTTGTTACAACCAGTCCAAGTGTTGTCCTTGCCTAGGCTAATTCCTAACTTCTTCTACTTTCTATTGTTACTGCTACTCTTGGCAATAGGTGCAGCTACTGCTGTCCCTATGTGGCTACTAAGCACATTAAGCACCACATAACAGTTCTCCTTCCTGGCATTTGCAGCAGTATCAAGATACTACCTATTGCATTAAGCCTTCATCTACTGACACTCTTATGCACCAATGCGATAGGGCATAATTGACACTCCCTTCCTCTCTACTAATCCATCTATCTAATTTCTTTACCATTCTTACACAACATGAGTTTAGCACATGTACACACACAAGTTATTTCATACTAACTCTCACCCAAATCAGTCCTACAATGGACTGATTTACTGTTTCTAATTTCTATCTATTATCTACATCTATACACACACATAGAAATATATCTATGTATACACATTCACACACAAACTGATGCCAATGTTGTTTTCTCCCTATTTTTCCTTTTTATGTCTACACCCTCAAATAAACACACATGCAATTAACACCACGAACACACACATACCCCACTAAACTGATACTCCCTAATACCTATAAACGCACCACACATACATACATATATGTTAGACACAAGCACACACTACCTGTGCACTGGCAGGGAACTCCCTAATTCACTGTTGTTGGAAACAGGGAATTCCCCCTTCCCTTCACTTCATTGCTTACCCCATGACCCCCTCCTAACTACTTTACTACAGTAGGTACACCTGCTGCTGCCAAGTACATGCCAAACAACCCCCAACTATCCTGCTTATAACCCTTCTAATTGATCCCCTGCTCAACACATAATTCATACCTATACTTTGCTAATACCCGAGCCTATTCACATGCCAATGATATGTCAGTTTAGTTCCATTTTTTTTTTCAAAAAAGCCGTAGCTACTGCTACTTGACTCCCATATCCTGATACTCCATACCCATATGCTAATGCTACTGGTATTAGTTGCTTGATAGCCTAATGTTTGCTACTACTACTGCTGTCTGCCTCTACTTGTCAAGGCCTCATATTCATCTATCTAACTTCCTATTCAATTTAACACACAGACAAAAATCATAACTCTTAAATAGGTATTTACCTATTCACATCCCAAATGCACATTACTAGATACAATGAACATCTGTGCCTAGGCACAGGGGCTTCCTTGACCCAACAGACCTCTCCTACTGCTCTGCTGCTTTCTACACTAAAATTAGCCCATATAACACCCCTACCTCCACATCGACTCTCACCCCGTCCACTCCTCTATTGCTGCTACTGTTGCTACTGCATAAGGCAATATGTACTAAAGCACTTGCCACTGCTACCACCAGTTTAACCCTTGCCCTATGCTACTGCTGTACACCCCTACAGCAGCAAGACCTGCTGTCACCCCTTTGATACCCTCACATACATACTATAGGTGTTTGACAACAACTACTCACAAATACATCTGTGGTAAGTCCCTACAGAACACACATGTATCTCCACATATACATATAGCTATTAGACACAAATACACACTTATCAGTCTTATTTCTTCACTACCAGTATAGGGCAAAACCCCCTCTTCCCTATTACAAGTAAGGTCTATGCAAAGGTGCATAGACCTTCCCCTCATGTGCACTGCCTCGTGCACAGGTGTGCACTGCTCCTGCTTGTTGTGCACATGTTGCCTATACGGCCTGCACACTCTAATGTCGCTTCATATGCCCCTATTTTTCTATTGCACCAAGCCACCTACGTATACATGGATCCCTTATACACTCTCACACCATATTTCTATCTAACACACAGACACCCTTCTAATGTACTCATATACACACATATATGTATATATATATAGAGAGAGATACATAAACACATGTATATTTCATCACATATATACACATGCTCCAAAACGAAGCCGATGCCCTCGCTGTCTTGGCAGCGTCATTAGATATCCTCCTGAAGGTTAACGCTCGGTCACGTTAACCAAGCGAGAGTTGATATGCGCCAAAGATTGTCTGCAAATATGTCATAGTAATTCTACGACAAATATCAGCACCAAAGATTAGAGGTTTGTCCTGATCGACTATATAGTTTGGAATCCTTCTAGAAGACCCAAGGGAAGCAGCATCCGTCAGAAAGTGATCCCTCTGAATCTACTATAATACGGCCACTAAAAATCTATACCGAAGTTCTTATGACGAACTCCTACTCCGATGCTTATCAGAATAGGAGGCTTAACAAGCGCTCCGGGAGGTGTATGACGGAATGTGCGGGGCACATCAGCCGGGTGCAAAACTATAAGATCGCCTCCGCCACATCGCCTACTATTGGCTCACAACGGTCGCAGATGCCATAGACTATGCCAGAAAATGCATGGCATGCCAAATCTACGTAAATTTCATCCATAAGCCTTCAGAATTCCTCTATCCAACGGTAGACTCCTGTCCATTCGAAGCTTAGGCAATGGACGTTATTGGGCCAATCATCCTACCGTCATCAAGACGACAAAGAAATTCCAAGCACAAATGGGAAGGACCTTACGTGGTAGAGCCGGTGTATTCCAACGACACCTATAGACTCGCCCAATCCAATAGAGATATGATGATGATACCCTTTAACGACCAATTTTTAAAGAAATATTATATCTGAGCAAATCAGACATCCCATGACTAGCTGCTGTCTCCCCGAGGTATGGCAAAGTGCGATACATGCGCTTCATAAGGCAAACTATCTCGGTCTGGTACTTAGAAATACCTATCAAACATCCTTCTACGACCCAGTTGCCCCAAGGGTATCTCACCTATTGACCCCCAGTTAGGTCAAAGGTATCCTCTACTGCCCCTTTCCAAGGGTATTATGATCAAAAAGTCACGTCCACATCTGTAACACCCCAGTCCCAGAATACGTAGGACTAGAAACGTAATCATGCCAGCTGCATACATACGAAGCATACCCCCAATATACGGAAACCTCGTATGTATACATAAGCTGTAAAGTGTAGTAAGCCACGACACTAATCTCATCCACAAATAAAAAGAAAAATTTAAAATAACTTATGAATTATTGTTTACACAAGTCGTTGAGCGGAGACAAATGCACTACCAATAAAGAGAGAAATACAAAATTTAGAAATTTGTCGAGCGATGCGAAAACGATTCAACTGCAATCATCCTCGATGGAAGAGAGCAAGTCATGGCCTTGGCTAGAGCACCTGCGAAACATCACAAAAGCACACCTGGAGAAATCACCAGATCCTCAGAGGGACGTAATAAGACACATAATATCATGCCATAAACTGAATATAGTTAGCTCAACAGAAAATTGCATATGTCTAAACAGATAAAGGTCCTCAACCATACTATGTAAAAAATGCACTTTGAAGACAACGTTCCACACAAGGGCTTCCGAGACTAGAAATACGACGCGTTAGCGTTTCAACCGAGGTACTAGTGGCATCTAGAAGAAAATAAATAAATGCACGGCACACTAGTCTCTCGAGTGAGTCACTAACGGCAGCTAGAGGAAAGTAAATACACGGCACATTTGTGTTTCAACCGAGGCACTAGTAGCATCTAGAGAAAATAAAATAATGCACGCAATACTAGCTCTCGGCTGAGTCACTAATGGCAGCAAGAGGAAAGTAAATGTGTGAAAGTCCCTGCACCTAATAACTGTCTTCCTCCTTCCCAGGCACTACTCGCGCTGAATCCACACCACGATATTTCTAATAACCACTAAGTCTCCTAGGCAATTATATTAGCAGTTATATCCTAACGCTCGTCCTGTACGCACCGATGTACGGTCGGTACGCAAGTTCGAATCTATATGAGACACGTGACATCGTGGTACACAGGTGTCGGCCAATGAATGTGGCACAAACAAAGGTGGTCCCTTAACTCTAGGCCAAATGCATAAAGAAAACTAAAGTATAGTAATTTGCAACTACATATGGTTTTGAAAGAACAACTTGTAAGAAATAAAACATGTATGATATTGAGCAAGAAATTAAACAATAAAGGCAAGGTGTCTTGCCTGGGGTCACGCCTGGTGTGGTGCGATGATCAAGGTGGCACAACATATGACTTCGATGTTACAAATAAGCAAGACGGCCTTCGATGATGGCACGGTCTGTTCCATCGGGTCCAAGACAGTCAGATTGGTTAGAGTCGACACAAGGTATTCCAGAATTGGCGGAGGAATAAAAGTAATGGGCTTAGTCACAGATATGGGTGGATATAGAAGAAAGTATCAATAAATATATGATTTAAGAAAATATTTTATAATACTTGAATATATATATATATATATATATCATGTATACCTTCACATATTACTCAAAATCGAAAGTCGCTCTAGGACAAAAACTCTGTGGTTGCCAGGATAGGTTTTTAAGTAAAAGTCTATATTTTAAAATAGGTAAATAATCCAATAACTATTTAAGATTTTATAAACTCATTTTAAATAGACGTGGGCTTTGCACAATGCTATATTTTATATAAAAAGAATTTAGATAAATATTTAAAGTCTAGAAATTATTTGGACTAAATCCTACTTTTTGACAAAGTACAGTATTTAGGTAAAGATTGTCTTTAAGAATATCTAGAAACACTATAAATAATCTAATTCCTATAATGATAATAATTTGACAAATAAAAAACAATAACAACAATAATAATATTAATATATAATAAATATATATATAATAGACTGCTGTTGTCTTCCCAAATAAATAAATAATAATAATAGTAATAATAATAATTAATAATATTAATAAAACAAGTTTTAATGCAGCAGTTGTGCTACTGCTTCCCAAGGAAGGGGTGGAAAAGAAAAAATGAGAAAGGGAAAAGAGAGTACAGAGTTGCAAAAAATTAGAGAAGCAATCGAAGGAGAGGAGGAAAAGAGGAACTAGGAGAGGAAGGAGGAAAAGAGGAAGTGGGAAAGTCGACGATGAGAGCGAGGGGAAAGAAGGGAGAAAGAGAGGCTTGGGCGGAAGAACGCGTGCGCGCGGCGGCGAGACCGTGTCTCCGGCAAGGTAGGATGGGGCGCGGCGTCTGCGGGAGCGTGGGTGGTGCACGGGGGTTGGGCGCCGGCGATGGCACTGCATCGTGCGCGACGGAGGCTGAGACAGGGTGAGGAAGAGGGGAGCTCGACGGAGGGACACGCGGCGATGGTCGAGGCCACGGCGGCCGAGGTCACCGTGGCACAGATCTAGGTCAGAGGGCGCGGGATGGGCGGTGAGGCACGACAAAAGTTCGGTGGTGGTCTGGGTCGAGCACGGACAGGTGAGGTTTCTCGTGGTTTTTCTTTTTGTGTTGTTGTTGGTGGTGACGATATGGTGGCGGCGGAGGTGTTTGTCGGCTGTGGGTAGTAGGGAAGATGTCGATGACGTGGTGGTGGCTGGAGGCAGCGCTCGGGATGGTGACAATGGCGATGGTGTTTATTGCTGTTGGTCGAGGGTTTGGAGTCTGGACAGTAGGTGGTGGTGTGGGGGTTGTCTCCGGCCGGGTGATAGCCAGGTGCTCTGTTGTGGGGCTGCGGTGATGGTGCGGACAGGGGCGGTTGTCGGGGTCATACAGGGAATAGTCGGCGACAAGATCGTGGGCTAATGGTAGGGTTAGGAATTTTATGTATCGTGTCGGGGCGTGTCCAACACGAGAAATAATGTATATGTAAATAGATGGAGTAAGATAGTCACCCGGGTCGGACCCGAGGCTGTCACGGCTGACACGGAGGAAAATGGCCATAGTCACGATGCACGTCTGGTTTGTGGATATTTGGCTTGCGGAATTATGAGGAAAAGAGAGCAAGAGTCTCTCCTTATATAGGGGTGGACTTCCTAACAGGATAATGATTAGAATTAATTTAAAACCCCAATAGATAAATACCATATTAATTCAATCGCTTTTAAAAAATTATTTAATAAAATCCGATAAAACCTAGATAAAACCTTTATTTAATAAAATATTTTCTAACTTATATTATCATATTTAATCCAATATTAATTCAAACAAAATTCTAAATATATTTTTATGAACACTAAATTATAATAATAATTAATTTTGAAAATTCATAATAAGTATTTAAATATTGATAGAAATTACTTGGAATTACTCTTTCTATAATAACAATTAAAATTTCTAAAATTATGAATAATATTTCAAAAATGCCTTTGTAGGAAAATTAAGGTAGATAAAATAAATTTCGAAAAATGGTAAATTATCTACATGAATCAACTTTCACGTACTTCGCATACGACTAGTACAAAAAATATTTACCTTGAAATAGGTATAAAGAAATAAACAAAATTTTGTCACTGGTGCGACGAAATTTATACTTTCGAGAAAATAAAATATTTAACTATATCATATCGAAATAACTATATTTTCTGTACATAAATAAAATTTATAAATAAAAATATTTTCTAAAAATATGTACCTCGCACATATTCGTATTCGACGAGCAAAATTTATAAATAACAAAATTTTATCTCATGCGACCCTGTCAGAAGCTCTGTGTTCAACCGTCTTTCATGCGGCCCAACTCCATGCAGCCCATTGAGAATGTGGGATGTATCAATCTGGACTCTTTTTACTATGCGCGTTTGGGTGCTAAGTCAAAGAAGTCTAGGGCAGTGCGGGCCCAACAAGCCCAGTCAACTGTCCAAGTTGCTGACCGTCAGCGGGCACCGTTAACTGTTATACGGGCTCCTGATGGAAAGTTGTACAGAAGCACCCGCGTCCAGTCCCCCAGGGCTAACGGACAGGGTGGGTCTTTAAAGTCTCCCTCTAACGATCGAGAGCAAGTACTTTTACTAGCCTCGGATCTGGGAGCAAATATGATACCTACGCATCTGTGTGCTCGGGATACCCGAGTCCACAAGTTTGGTGCAAAGGTAAATCAGCCTGCTATCGACTTGCATGAATTGATCACTCACAAACGCAAAGAGGCAACCTTGGCATGTGATGAGTCCCTCTCGGGACGTCATTGTACCCAAGTCATCATCAACTGCTGCTGCGACAAGTCGGCAGCACTTGAACATCGGCAGTCCATTTTCAACGACTGCAGTAGCCAGGACTTGTCTGGCAACAACTCGAGAAACAGGTGCAAATTCTGGAAGACGAGGAGTTTTCTTTTTCCTCCTGTAATTCAACTCAGAAGGTTCCTCCCGGCAAGGGAGGAAAGAAGACAGGCTCTTCTAGTCCGGCAATCTCGGCCAGTATTGCAAGAAAACTCTCATCTGGAGGGTTGCCGCCGACAACCAGAGGGGGTATCTATTTAGGCACTCGATCCCAAAAAAGCTTCCAACACCTAGGGGTGCACCTTCGGCCTCCTTGAGAGTAGATGAAGCTGGGGTAGCAGTCCCCTCAATATATATGACAATCCGTGTACCAAGAGCACACACAGGGAGTAGAGATCCCCCAGAACTGTGCAACAGACTTGGACTTCCCTGAGGGCCACCACCCTTGCCAAGACGATACGGCTTCCTGTACGGGGGTAGCACCCCTTCCGAGTCCGAGGAAGATGACATTCCGACATTCCTCGACATTTCTCTATACAAGGGTACGACACAGAGAGCACCTCTGCTACGATCCCTTCTATCTCTACCCACGTGAGGACAGTCTTTATGGCCGACGATGATCATGAAGCGCCTACTGACCGAGAACGTCTAGAAGTACTTGAAGCCATGCTCCTGTCCTTGGTCAAGTCTGTAGACAAAATCAAAGCCGCCTTGCCAACTCAACCAGCAAGGACGCCCGGACAAACAAGCTTGGGACCCGCAATCAATGCGGACTCCAACCCAACTGCCCCTCCTTTGGGTGATGATCCTTTAGGAGCATCCGTTCCTTCAGCTGCAGACGAAGCCAAGGAGGCGAGGAGGGAAACCCAGAAGCCGGAACAAAATATGCGGAAGGTCAGTGGCCCAAGGTGAATTACTCATTTGAAGATAGTCATGTCAAACCTATCTTCGATATGCTCTTGCAAGGGGGTAGGATCCAGCTCCCTCCCAAGGCACGAGCCTCGAGTGAAAGAAATGGAGGACACAAAATATTGTCACTTCCACCGCTATGTCCATCATTCCACTCATGACTGTTTCCAATTAAAGCGGTACATCTAGAGTCTTATCGATTCTAAAGCTCTGTCGATAGACTTTGAAGAGGTTACCGTGGCGGCAAATATGGTGTTAATTTAGTTCGACGACTTCCCTCCAACAAGCACTCCAGACGGGGTAACACCTTTCCCTCGGGCGACGATGGAGGTTATCAATCTTCTACCCATCCGAAACCAAACATCTGGACTGGTACCTCTCACCACTTCGCGAGGAGAGATCATGTGGGTGCACCCGAACTTAGTGCCCGAAGTTACCCAGGCGGTGTCATCTCCTACCAACAAGAAAAATGACAGAAAGTCTAGATCCTGCCATATAATTTCAGCCGAAGCTGAGGAAGTGATAGCCGTTGTTACCCGGTCTAGAGCACAAGTCCAGCCCACACTGGATAGTTCAGTCGATGATCCTCAGCAGGCAACGTTGCCTGTCTCGGATGTTCTAAGGCCGCCTCAGCCTCCACCGGCAGATAAGTCTAAGCCAAAGGAAACTCGCTTTGACATGCCACTCTGTAACAATGCACCTCAGGGGCTGGAGAGACCTTACAACTTTGACATATTAGCACAATTGGCTAATATGCCAGCAAAGTTGTCGTTATACGAGCTCCTAAAACTCTCCAAGGATCTTTGTGTCGTATTGAGCGAAGCACTCTAAAATGCTGACGCCTACTTAGCTCAGGTCAAGCATCCAGGGAAAGACCCGTCAGCAGATCTGCAGGGCAGCAATAGCACAGATGCAATGCCCAACATCATATTTACTCCACAGGACAAGTTGATCAAGTCCAACTTGCATGATCACCCCTTGTACTACACTGATACATAGGCAACATCAAGGTGGATCGGATACATATCGACCCTGGCTCGTCAATAAGCATCATCCCAAAAAGCTTGCTCCAACTTCTTGGCATCCCTATGCACCGTCTAGCGGTGACCAATACTGCCATTAGCGGTTTTAACTCAGGAAGGAGCTATCTCCTTGGGAAGATCCGCCTGAAATGTCAGATTGGCGACCTAAAAATAGGTTTCCTGCTACGTCATAGATGTAGACACGTCCTACAACATCCTCTTGGGGCGTCTGTGGATACATGAGTATATGATCGTGCCATCTACCCTCCACCAGTACATCAAGTTTGTCAGTAGGCACGGATTCGTGAAGATTGAATTTGCCAACATCGACCCCTTCAAAGGGGTTGAGTCTTATTATTCTTCGGAGGCTTGTCTATATGAAGAATCTAAGAAGTACATCACTGACAAACTGGAGGCCATCACAGGGCCATAAGAACCCTTGAGAATTCATCTACAGGCCCGTAAAACGGGCAAGGCCGTACCCCTCGTCCGAACTTTGCATAAAGAGGTGCTCGGTTCTTCTGCCTCACCTACGCAGTTAGAACCAATGGTCATACGGCTCCCGAGATCCAACCAGGAGCCAAAACCTGTCATAGGGCCGATGGTGATCCGACTGCCGAAATCCAATCAAAGGCAACAGGAAGATGCGAGGCCCTCTATAACGTCGATGGTGATCCGATTGCCAAAATCCACTCAAAGGCAACCGGAAGACACAAAGTCCCTTGCGAGCCAATTGTCATCCGTCTTTCGAAGACGAGCCGGCAACCAAGTGTCGATCCAAGACCCTCAGGCAAGTCAATACCACAAGCTGAACCCTTGGTGGTCAAGTTGCCCAAGACAGCATCCCGACCTCTGAGCTCGCATGGGGTAGCCGAAAGGACGTAGAACTTACCAAATACCTGGTTACACAGGTGGATAGCCTCTCTCCTGATGATGTAATCTACGTGGAAAAAATTCCTTATTTTATTAATAAGAGGCTGCCGTTAGACTATTCTGAGTATGATAAGCCTAATCTAATGTATGCTGCATGGGACTGTCTAGACGTTAGCCTGTACACACAGGTGACAACTGTCCATACCCCAAATCAACTTGCTCCTATTAAAGGTGCTTACTTCATAGTCCCAGACAAAAGAGGATGGGATTACACGATCATCTTTGGCCAAAAAAAGGTCCTCAATCTTTCACGCCACAAGAGTTCGATCTCGGACCCGACGATGGAAGACTATCGCTCTACTGGTATAGTCCTCAAGCCAATTACTTCATGCAAAAGTAGGGATATTACATGGAGGCTACCCCGGGTCTGAATCACGGCAGCGATCGGCGATTGCCTTTACAGCCGTCGACACCGATAGGGAAACCTCAGGACCATTAGTACAAATCCAGACACGGCCTCGGGTATGTTACACCACCAACAACGCCCAAAAGTTCCGATGAAGAATGCGAGTGGCACTCTCATTCGTCCGAGTCACCCACTTACGACTCCGATAGTAGCATTGGAGATATATTCAGACAGACATTATCTGTCAATACATCCGTTGATATTAAAGGGGATGAAGACCGACTCGAACCGCTTGAGTTGGAGCCATGGGTCCAACAACTGGATGTCCAATGGGAGAAGCGCTTCGAACTACGAGACCCTTCCACTGAAGACGAGGTCATGCAAGTTAACCTTGGTGATAAATCCTCTCTCAAGCTAATCTTTGTTAGTAAAAGCCTGACAAACGGCGAGCGGGAGTCGTTGTTGTCACTTGTCAAAGAATACATCGACGTCTTTGCCTGGAGCTATGAAGACATGCCAGGGCTAAATCCCGAGATCGCACTTCATAAGCTCAACATTTATCCGGACGCAAAAATAGTCAAACAATAGCAGCGGCAGTTTCGTCTAGACTTTATGGACTCCAACTCGCAAAAGAAGTGGGGATCAAGTACCTGTAGCATATGGCGACTCGCAGTTGGTTGTTAACCAGATCCGAGGTTCATACGAGGTTCGCAATGAGGACCTGATTTCCTACTATCAGACAACAATTGCCATCATTGTAACCTTAGAAGGGTTCTTTCTAGAGCATGTTTCTAGGCTCCAAAATATCGAAGTCGATGCCCTAGCAGCCCTCACCGCTTTATTGGCACTTCTAAATGATACTCATCATCTAGTCGACATAATAGGCCATGAGCTGGTCTATCCCAAGAACAATGTTCAACTGGGTACGAGTTACTCCGCCCAGATAACCAACTGTTAGGGTTATATACTAAAAGCATCACTTTTGTAGTAACCTTATTTCCTTAAATTTTGAATGAGAATCATATGGGCAAATGTTTGCATATTGTATTTGTTGCAAGTGTTAATGCAAATGTCTGATATTCTATATTGTAGATAATATGGTGTGTGGTGTCACACAGAAGATCATATTATCAGTTTCCTATGGAGTATATAAATAGTTCACAACCTAGATGGACTTGGACAATCTATTGGAAATGTGGTAGTGTAATCTGGTATTAGTCTATCTTGACTATAGGTTTACACTAGTACACTTTGTGTGTATTGAACAGGACCACTTGAGGTTGTTCTCTTTGTACTGACTACATAAAAGAACAAACATCTCTGTTATTATGGATGCATGCTTGTGCTCTTAATCCGGATATAACAGACATGTATAGTGTGTGTATTACTTTGACTCATGAAATAGTGAGATTCATTATGGATCAACAACCTCTATGAATTGGGTAATAACATTGTATGTATGATGGGCTGTTGATTATAAATGGAATTATGTCCCGATACATCGGGTTAGTGATGCCCCCTTAAGGAGCTCATAAGGATTTTCATGTAAACCCTACAGGTGGATTATATCCGACATGACAAATAAAGTTGAGCGGTACTACTTAACGATAAAAGATGTCGAATCAATATAGTTGTCAGTAACTTAATTTGATCGACAGACATATGATATCTTAACATGGGGGAGCCAAACGAGCATATAATAAAAGGAGCCCACAAACATAATTTGGGATTAAGGAGGTAGTGCAACAATAGCTCATTAGTGGACCGAGCTATTGTTAATGGGCCTGGATTGTGTGTTCGGGCTGAACACGAGATATCCAAATCCGTTAGGAGGCCTAACCCTAATTTCTCCTTATGGTACCTGCCGTAGCCAATATATCCTCTATTCTCTGGCTGCCAAATTAGAGACCAGAAATCTGAAGCTTTCTCTAAATTTGTGATTCACGTAAGGAGAGAAAGAGAGGGCTGCCAAGGAGAAGAAAAGATTGGGAGATCGTCGTCCACACGACGTCCAACTTGAGGAAACAATACGTACAGAAGATCTTAGGGTCGTTCGCGAGATTGCCAGGAATTACTTGTCTTCTTTCCGCCGCAGGTATAATTCGTGAACCTTAATTTCTGCCTATGAAGGGTTAGAACACGTATTAAATCTGTTTAACTTTCTATCGATCAATATGCACATAAAAGTAAGGGTCCTGGGAATCCCCAGTTCCATCACCAACGACATACAAGACTGGAGACGCCCGCTCATCGACTTTGCAGTCTACGAAATTCTACCAAAAAAATGTGAAGGAAGCAACTTCAATCAGAAGGCTCTCTCTCAGATTCTTCTATGATGCAGAAACGAAAATGTTATATCGATGATCCTACGATGGGCTACTGTTAAGATGTCTGTCAAATACAGAAGCCAAAGAAGCCTTACGCGAGGCTCACGATAGCGCTTGCGGGGCTCACCAACCTGGCCCAAAATCGTAGGATCGTCTCCGCCGGATGGGTTATTACTAGCCCACAATGGTAGCAGATGCAGTTGATTATGAAAAGAAGTGTAAAGCCTGCAGATCCATACAGATTTCATACATCTGCCATCCGAATTCTTGTACCTAACAGTAGCCTCTTAGCCATTTAAAGTATGGGGAATAGACATTATTGGGCCAATCACCCCACCATCGTCTAGGGAGCATCGGTTCATACTTGCAATCATCATTACTTCTCCAAATGGGCGGAAGCTGTTCCGCTGGCAGAGGTGAAGACATCGAACGTGATTAGCTTCATAAATATCATGTCATCTACCGTTTTAGACTGTCCCGGAGGATTATTCACGAAAATGGTCTGCAGTTCGCAAGCCACGCTTTCTATCAATTTTGTGATAAGAATCGAATTCAGAACATGGCCTCGACAGCATATAACCCATCGACAACGGTCTGGCTGAAGCTTTCAACAAAACCATAATCAAGCTCCTCAAAAAGTTCGTGTCTTCAAAAAACGCGACTGGAATAAAAAGCTTGGCGAGTGCTTATGGGCGTATCGTACCACGATTCAGACGGCTACAGGAAATATACCGTTCTTCTTGGTTTACGGGAGTGAGGCAGTCCTCCCATTGGAGACACAGATCCCCTCACTTCGAGTGGCCCTTACTTACCGGTTAATGTCGGACGATAACTACCGCCGACGGCTACAAGAGTTGGAAGCGTTAGACGAGAAGCATTTATGTCACTACCACATCTCTAGTATGAGGGTATTTTTGTCATTTTTGGGGTATTTTAAATTTATTAGAATTAATTAGAATTTATGGGAATTTTTAGGAATTATTTCGGAATTGTTTGGACTAGATTGATTTTGGCTAGTTTGGACCCATGTAGATCAACCTAGGAGCTAACCCTAGTTAGTTGGACTTGGTTAGGTCAAGTGACTCTAGTCTAATCTAGTCTAATCTATGGTTTGGTCATTAGAACCTATTAAGCTATAGAAATTAGAAAGCCATAAGCCATGACTTATAATTTAGAGTATTTATTAATCAAATCAAACCATAGCTTATGTAACTTGGCCCAAGCCCAAACTACCAAACCCTAACCTAGCCCATCATGGCCGGCCACCTAGTGTCATTGGGATTCCCCCACTATAAAACCCCTCCTAAAATCTAGGGCTAGCCTCCTTTCCCTAGGAAATTTATTTCAAGAAGAAAGAGGTGAGTTCCTATCTTTAGAAATTCATATAAAATCCATTTTAGGTCCTTTTTCTGCCAAACTAGTTGCATTAGATCCTAATATCAATGTTCTTGCTGTTGTTATTGATTGTTTGCAGGAAGAAATAATTTGTGAGATTTTGGTGGTTGAGGAAATCTTTCCATTTGGGGCTTTTTCACCCATAGTTCAAGAATAGGTAATCTCTCCATTTCTCCATGGATTTTCATTTTGTCTTCATCATTAGGGAGCCCTAGGAGTCCCCTAAACATCTGGATAGGATTCGTGTTGGGTGTCCTGGGTTTCGTGTCCATTCTGGACACGTATTAGAACCCTAGTATTAGTGTTTGTCGAAATGCCTCAAAGGGCATCTCGACCTCCTTTATGTGATGTTTTTAAATAAGAAAATTAGTTTTACTGTTGCTTATGCATCTTTGATCTTCTGTGGTGATTATTGTGTCGCTGTGTGTCGAATTTGTTGTTTGGACACGCGCCGCACACGCTCGCGCGCGTGCTACAGGGATCCCCAGCCTATCGGGGTCTGTAGAGGACACGACACGATACTATTTGGGACGAAATTTTGGTGACACTTAGGACACATGACTGACATGACACAGACCAATTTTTAGCTCATCTTATCGAGCGGATTGGGAGAAATCCCATCCGTACCGATTTCATACTGCACTGTGCATTGTTGATTTCTTGCCACTGATACGGGCCTCGTGTCCGACACTGACATTGTGGACACTAGCCAATGGGCCTATGAGGTAGTCCTATAGGTGGGCTACCTATGTAGGTGACCACGAGACTCCCTCGTATCTTGTGTCGTGCACACGACACAAGTGCACGTGTGCACGAGACAGTGCACTGACAGTGCACTGTATATGTTTTTGAGTTCTGTGTATTGGACACGCCGTGTCAGGCTTTGGGTGAGACGAAATGGAGTGTAGGGGTTTGTGCACAAGGGTTGTTTCATTTACCAACCAATAGATTCATGATTTAGTTGATTTTTCCTATTCGAATTCTCATTAACCTATTTATACTAATACTTGATTCCTGTTAAACTTTTCCAGTTTTCAAAGTTGAGTTTTGTCTAATGAGTTAACCTATTAATCAATACTAAATGCATGTTTTTATAAGCTCTAATCTATCCCCTACAAGTTATCTTGTGGTGGTTGAAAATTGGTTTGAATTGATGAGGTATTGAGTTCAAACCTGGAAATTCATTGGACTGTTTTTACACCGTTGAGTATTCTTCAAAAAATTGAGATTGATGGGTTTTTGGACTGCTATTTTGAGTTTAAATTCAATATGTCACTGTTGTTGATATCCCTTAAACCTGAATTTGCTTTTAAGACTAAAATCTGAAATGGGATTTTAGTTGTTGAGTTGGTTCAACTGTGATGTGTTAAGTGAATTGGTTTTGTTTGGAAATAACATGTTTAGATAGTATTATTTCCTTCTCCTTAAAACTGAAATTTGTATAAAACTGAGATTAGTTTTAAACCATTAGATTGATTTGTTAACTGATTTACATTTCCAGTTTTTGTATTGTGTGTGCCTGATTTGAATTCCTTTTCCTTGTGCATTGATTGAAACCTGAGTTCCAGTTTTCCTGTTTTGGACTGCCACTTAAATGATTCACTTTCATTGTTTACCTATGTTGTATTAACTTGGGTTAGAATATTGATTCCAGTTTCCTATTTTATTGATGAACTGTTAACTGGTTTTGGGATCAACAGTGTGTATTGATCTGGGTTTATATTGGGACTGTTGGGGGTTCTCTAGTTCCCTGATTTCCCTGTCACATACTCTTGTGTTAGCCCACACACTCACATCTGTTCTCAGTGTCCTCTCATTCCCTATAGATATATATATGTGCATTGTTATATACACTTGTAATCTATATAATGTATCATAGTATTTTACCTATACATGTTAGTTATATATAGGAATGTATGAAGTGAATGTAATGTATATATATATAATACATGATACATTGTGAATATGATTGTAAATATAAATATGGGATATTAGTTATTGTTATGACATATGGGTGGGTTTGAATAGTGACTATAGGATAGATGTTCCTGATAGACTACTAGTCATAGTCAAGCCTATTGATAGTTCTCTATTTATAGTAGATATTTCTATTACAGCTTTCTCTCTCTGTTTATATACTGCACTTTTTTCAGTACTTGTATCTTACTTTACTGCATGATTATATCTTCTAACCTGCTATGAACTGTTGAGATGTACTGTACTCGCTCCTGTCCTGACTGGACCTATTGAAAATATTACAGAGGACGAGGAGGAGGCTTGCCTGGACACTTACTACGGGGCAGCCTTAGATGACACCTGCGAGCTGGACCCTCAGGAGGACCCAGCTCTAGCTGAGGATATCACCCCGATTGCCTAGATTAGATTAGTTAGGCTATCTATCTTTTATGTAGTCATGGCACATGTTTAGCTAAACTTTATTTGGAGTTCAGAGTTGTATATATTCTTTCATTCTGTATCTGAGACCATGTACTTCTGGATATTGCTGGGATTATCTTAGACTACTTTTCATCTATTTATTTCCTTGAGTTCTATTTCATATCGTGCTATCTCTTCCTTACTTGTGATTGAGTTATTACTGCTATGTCACCCCCATTCGGGGAGTATAAACTGTTTAGATATATATTGTTAGATGTTGTGACCTAGGACAGCGTTCTACCGCCGACACCTGCGGCGTAGGCTGGGCGTTGTTACGTTCTCGTACCCTCACAGTGGGTGCGGGTCGTGACACGTTTTTAGTGGTGGCCCATACAGGTCTAGACTAGAAGTGCAGTGGTATTCGAATTAGAGTATCACTACAGCCTGCAGTAGGATATAGGACATTAATTTTAACATACTCAATCACTTTAGGAAAATTTCTTTTATTGCCATCTAAATCCTTTTGTCAGCTGATCCTTTGAATTATAATTGTCCGCCTTTGTTATTTCGCTTCTTTCTCAGAAATTGATACTCTTGTTTGTCTATCTTCAGGATGGTAGAGACTAGATCGTAGCGTGCCATTCATGAGGATTCTATAGAGGGGACTGCTACCTCTCAGCCAGCATGGCGAGGCCAGGGGACTGCAGCTCCTGCCACCTCAGCTCGTGTTGAGACCTCGGCAGTCGCAGCAGGGGGTATGCATCCACTGACTGGGAGGCAGGACCCGGTCATTCCAGAGGATCCCTTTCAGCAGCCACCGCCTCCAGAACACGTGGACGCAGCTCAGATGTTCGCATATTTCCAGCAGTTCATGGACCGACAGCAGGCTCGACAGGACAGAGGCATGGAGTTGGCCGTCACGACAGCCGCAGCTCGACCCGTGGTACAGCAGCCGAGGACACCGGGGATCAAGCAGTTTCAGAAGATGAGCCCAGAGACTTTTGGGGACAGAGGGGATCCTATATGCCGATGAGTGGATCGAGCATATAGAGGAGATCTTCCGCTTGGCCAGGATTCCAGTAGACCTTCAGATCGAGGCCACAGCTAGCCAGATGCGAGATCTTGCTCGCACCTGGTATCAGTCAGACCCCAGGGTGGGGGTACCGGGGTAGACTTGGGAGCAGTTCAAGGGCTTCTTCAAGAAGAAGTTCTTCCCAGATTCAGCAGTCAGAGCCTTCGAGTCGCAGTTTGAGAGCTTGGTCCCGGGAGCCTCTCAGTAGAGGAGTATGCTGGAGAGTTCGGTCGTCTCGGCAGGTTTGTAGAGGGTTTGAGCGAGACGGCGAAGGCCCAGAGGTTCCGGAAGGGTCTGGTCAAGGAGGTCAAGTCCCTGACCAAGGGCAGCAGAGATGCTACGTTCGAGGAGATCTTGACAGGAGCCCTGTTGGCAGAGGATGATCTTGAGCTTTGGCTCAAGAGGGAGAGAGACCCAGTTGGAGGCAGCAGCAGCGGGGGCCAGGACAAGAGGCCCTACTTTCAGCATCAGTAACTGAGGCAGTTTCAGCCGCAGCCTATCCAGCAGAGGCCAGTTCAGCAGCAGCCGAGACAGCACTAGCAGGGTCAGAGACAGGGAGTCACTTGTGCCTACTGCAAGAAGCCTGGGCACGTCTTCAATGAGTGCCGGAAGAGGCTGGGCCAGTACATGGTGTGTGACTCAGCAGACCACCAGATGAGAGAGTGCCGCATAGCACGAGTAGGCCCGGAAGGAGGAGCCAGAGGTCCACAGGCCAGCAGAGGGGACCAGCCCTGCCGACATAGCAGCAGAGGTTCGTCCAGCACCAGCAGCAGGCCAGGGGAGGCCAGCAGGGGCGAGCTTTCGCCATGGCAGCTGGGGATGCAGAGGTGATAGGAGAGCTGATCGCAGGTTCGATTCTTCTCGACTCCAGTCCAGCATTTGTATTATTCGATTCCGGTGCTTTGCATAGCTTTATATCAGTATCTTTTGCGATTAGACACGGTATCATAGCTGAATCATTGCCTAGGACTTAGAAGATCACGACCGGGGGTGGCATTATCCTCGTGAGTGATGTTTGTAAGGGTCGGAGAGTAGTTTTAGGAGGCCGTGAGTTGGAGGTAAGCCTGCTCGTAATGCTATTGTCGAACTACGATATAGTAATAGGCATGGATTGGTTGAGCAGGCACCACGCCAGTATTGATTGCAGAGGGGGTAGAGTTCTCTTCAGAGCACCGGAGGAGCTAGAGTTCGAGTACTCCAGACGTCAGGCAGAGCAGAGCAGCGGAGTCTTCTGTGGAGTCTCGGTCGAGGAGCAGACGATTCCACACCCCTTGATAGCAGAGTATATGGATGTTTTCCCAGAGGAGTTGCCGGGACTGCCACCAGACAGAGACATAGAGTTCTCAATAGACTTGGTTCCAGGAGCGAAACCCATCTCTCAGTATGTCTATCGGGTGAACAACAGCGAGCTGGTGGAGCTGAAGAAGCAGGTGGATGAGCTACAGGACAAGGGCTTCATCCACTGAGTTCGTCACCATGGGGTACACCAGTGTTGTTCGTGCCGAAGAAGGATGGGTCAGTACGCATGTGAATTGACTATAGGGCACTCAACAACCTCACGATCAAGAACAAATACCCACTGCCGCGGATCGACGATCTATTTGACCAGTTGAGCGGAGCTCGGGTATTTTTCAAGATTGATCTGAGGTCTGGATATCACCAGGTGAAGGTGAAGAGGGAGGATATTCCCAAGACCGCTTTCAGGACGCGGTACGGGCAGTTCGAGTTTTTGGTTATGCCGTTTGGGCTAACCAATGCACCAGCAGTGTTTATGAACCTTATGAACAAGGTGTTCCACCAGTATCTGGATCAGTTTGTGGTGGTATTTATTGATGATATCTTGGTATATTTCAAGACTGAGGAGGAGCACGAGGAGCATTTAAGGATCGTGCTGGAGACTCTCAGGAAGGAGCAGCTTTACGGGAAGCTCTCCAAATATGAGTTCTTCTTGGATCAGGTGGACTTCTTGGGGCATGTGGTGACTGGATATGGTATCTCAGTTGACCCCAAGAAGATTGTAGCAGTTGAGGCATGGGCATCACCGACTTCAGTTGCAGAGATCAGGAGTTTCCTGGGGCTAGCAGGTATTATCGGAGATTTGTGCAGGATTTCTCCCGGGTTGCAGAGCCGTTGACTCGGTTGACCCAGAAGGATGCTGAGTTCGTTTGGTCAGAGGAGTGTCAGGCAGCTTTTGATGAGTTGAAGAAGCGGCTTACGACAGCTCCGATTCTGACATTGTCTTCAGGATCAGGTGGTTTCACTATTTATGATGCTTCAGGGAAGGGGCTAGGTTGTGTGTTGCAGCAGCACGGGAAGGTGATTGCCTATGCTTCCAGGCAATTACGTCCCCACGAGAAGAACTACCCTACCCACGACCTGGAGCTGGCAGCAGTGATATTTGCTCTGAAGCTGTGGAAGCATTATCTGTATGGTAAGAGGGTGGAGATCTTCACAGATCACAAGAGCTTAAAGTATGTGTTCACTCAGAAGGAGTTGAACATGAGGCAGTGTATATGGTTGGAGTTGATGAAGGGCTTCGACATTGCACTACAGTATCATCCAGGGAAGGCCAACGTGGTTGCCGATGCCTTGAGTAGGTATCCGACAGCCATGTGTTTGACCATGGATCGGCATTTGCTTGTCGACTTGGAGAGCCTTGGGATTGAGGTGATCGTGCCTGGAGTGCAGATGCAGCTATGGGAGATGCAGATTCAGTCAGACTTGGTGGAGGGGATCAAGTCGGCATAGTTTGAGGATGTTGCTCTGCGGTGTCTCCGAGAGCAGGTTCGGGCAGGATTCCTGGAGGGCGAGTTTTCTCTTGCAGAGGATGGTGCCTTGAGGCACGGTTCCAGGTTATGTGTGTCCAATAGAGATCTCAGGAAGCAGGTTATGCAGGAGGCCCACAGATCTCAGTACTCTATACACCCGGGTGCCAACAAGATGTACCAAGATCTGCGGGAGCATATTTGGTGGTCAGGGATGAAGCGGGAGGTGGCTCGCTTCGTGGCTAGGTGTTTGGTCTGTCAGCAGGTCAAGGCAAAGAGACAGAGGCCCGGTGGATTGTTGCAGCCGCTGCCCATTCTCGAGTGGAAATGAGAGCATATCACTATGGACTTCGTTTCAGGATTGTCGCATACTCCAGGAGAGAAAGACACGATTTGGGTCATCGTTGACAGGTTGACCAAATCGGCCCACATCTTGCCATTCAAGGTGGGTACGTCTACAGAGAGGCTGGCGGAGTTATATATGCGGCAGATAGTTAGGATCCACGGAGTTCCGGTCAGCATCGTCTCAGATCGGGATAGCCGTTTTACTTCCCATTTCTGGAGGAGTCTGCAGACCAGCTTGGGCACTCAACTCAAGTTTAGTACTGCATACCACCCCCAGACGTACGGACAGTCAGAGCGGACTATTCAGACCCTTGAGGATATGCTGCAGACGTGCGTCCTGGACTTTGGAGGTTCCTGGGAGGATCATCTTCATCTGGTGGAGTTTGCCTACAACAATAGTTACCAGGCCAGCATTGAGATGTCACCTTTCGAGGCTCTGTACGGGCGTAGGTGCCGTACTACACCCTTATCCTGGGATGATGTTGGTGAACGAGCTTTACTGGGGCCGAGATGGTTGTTGATGCGGCGAGAAGGTGAAGCTCATTAGGGACAGACTTTGTGGGCGCAGGACAGACATCGGCACTGGGCCGATAGCCACCGGAGGCCCTTGGAGTTTGAGGTACATATTAGAGTAGGATTAGATTTAGGTTGTTTGTTTGTGATTTTGATCATGTTTGTTTATTATATTATTTGGGACCTTGCTTGTGATTAGGTCGGAGACCATGTTTTCTTGAGGATATCTCGACTCGTGGTACGATACGTTTTGGTGGAGGCGGAAAGCTTAGTCGCGCTTCATCGACCCTTTCGTTATCAGCGGAAGAGTCGGTGACGTTGCATACAGGCTAGACTTGTCGCCTGTACTAGTGGGGATCTATAATGTATTCAATGTATCACAGTTGAGACGGTACGTGGCTGACCCTAGCTATGTGCTCGATCATTCAGAGATAGAGGTTGGGCCTTCTCAGCTATCCAAAGCACCAGTGGAGATTCTAGATCGACGGGAGAAGGTTCCGAGGAACCAGGTGATACCCTTGGTGCGCGTCGCATGGAGGCATCATTCTACAGGAGAGTCTACCTGGGAGCGGGAGGATGAGCGCGAGCGCTACCTTTATCTTTTGGACCGTGAGGTATGCTTTCTATCCTTCTCATCAGTTGTATTTTGCCTTCAATTTCGAGGACAAAATTCTTTTAAGGAGGGTAGATTTGTTACTACCACATCTCTAGTGTGAGGGTATTTTTTGTCATTTTTGGGGTATTTTAAATTTATTAGAATTAATTAGAATTTATGGGAATTTTTAGAAATTATTTTGGAATTGTTTGGACTAGATTTATTTTGGCTAGTTTGGACCCATGTAGATCAACCTAGGAGCCAACCCTAGTTAGTTGGACTTGGTTAGGTCAAGTGACTCTAGTCTAACCTAGCATAATCTATGGTTTGGTCATTAGAACCTATTAAGCTATAGAAATTAGAAAGCCATAAGCCATGACTTATGATTTAGAGTCTTTATTAATCAAATCAAACCATAGCTTATGTAACTTGGCCCAAGCCCAAACTACCAAACCCTAACCTAGCCCATCACGGCCGGTCACCTAGTGTCATTGGGATTCCCCCACTATAAAACCCCTAAAATCTAGGGCTAGCCTCCTTTCCCTAGGAAATTTATTTCAAGAAGTAAGAGGTGAGTTCCTATCTTTAAAATTCATATAAAATCCATTTTAGGTCATTTTTCCCCCAAACCAGTTGAATTAGATTCTAATATCATTGTTCTTGCTGTTGGTATTGATTGTTTGCAGGAAGGAAACAATTTGTGAGATTTTGGTGGTTGAGGAAATCTTTCCATTTGGGGCTTTTTCTCCCATAGTTCAAGAATAGGTAATCTCTCCATTTCTCCATGGATTTTCATTTTGTCTTCATCATTAGGGAGCCCTAGGAGTCCCCTATGCATCTGGATAGGATTCGTGTCGGGTGTCCCGGGTTTCGTATCCATTCTGGACACGTATCAGAACCCTAGTATTAGTGTTTGTCGAAATGCCTCAAAGGGCATCTCGACCTCCTTTATGTGATCTTTTTAAATATAAAAATTAGTTTTACTGTTGCTTATGCATCTTTGATCTTCTGTGGTGATTATTGTGTCGCTGTGTCGATTTGTTGTTTGGACACGCGCCGCACACGCTCGCGCGCGTGCTACAGGGATCCCCTGCCTATCGGGGTCTGTAGCGGACACAACACGACACTATTTGGGATAAAATTTTGGTGACACTTAGGACACGTGACTGACATGACACAGACTAATTTTCAGCTCATCTTATCGAGCGGATTGGGAGATATCCCACCCGCACGATTTCACACTGCACTGTGCATTGTTGTTTTCTTGCCACTGATACGGGCCTCGTGTCCGACACTGACACGTTGTGGACACTGGACAATGGGCCTATGAGGTATCCCTATAGGTGGGCTACCTATGTGGATGACCACGAGACTCCCTCGTGTCTTGTGTCGTGCACACGACACAAGTGCACGTGTACATGAGACAGTACACTGACAGTGCACTGTGTATGTGTTTTGAGTTCTGTGTATTGGACACGCCAAGTCAGGCTTTGGGTGACACGAAATGGAGTGTGGGGGTTTGTGCACAAGGGTTGTTTCATTTACCAACCAATAGATTCCTGATTTAGTTGATTTTTCCTATTCGAATTCTCATTAACCTATATTAACTAATACTTGATTCCTGTTAAACTTTTCCAGTTTTCAAAGTTGAGTTTTGTCTAATGAGTTAAACTATTAATCAATACTAAATACATGTTTTTATAAGCTCTAATCTATCCCCTACAAGTTATCTTGTGGTGGTTGAAAATTGGTTTGAATTGATGAGGTATTGAGTTCAAACCTGGAAATTCATTGGACTGTTTTTACACTGTTGAGTATTCTTCAAAAAACTGAGATTGATGGGTTTTTGGACTGCTATTTTGAGTTTAAATTCAATATGTCACTGTTGTTGATATCCCTTAAACCTGAATTTGCTTTTAAGACTAAAATCTGAAATGGGATTTTAGTTGTTGAGTTGGTTCAACTGTGATGTGTTAAGTGAATTGGTTTTGTTTGGAAATAACATGTTTAGATAGTATTATTTCCTTCTCCTTAAAACTGAAATTTGTATAAAACTGAGATTAGTTTTAAACCATTAGATTGATTTGTTAACTGATTTACATTTCCAGTTTTTGCATTGTGTGTGCCTAATTTGAATTCCTTTTCCTTGAGCGTTGATTGAAACCTGAGTTCCAGTTTTCCTGTTTTGGACTGCCACTTAAATGATTCACTTTCATTGTTTACCTATGTTGTATTAACTTGGTTTAGAATGTTGATTCCAGTTTCCTATTTTATTGATGAACTGTTAACTGGTTTTGGGATCAACAGTGTGTATTGATCTGGGTTTATATTGGGACTGTTGGGGGTTCTCTAGTTCACTGATTTCCTTGTCACACACTCTTATGTTAGCCCACACACTCACATCTGTTCTCATGTGTCCTCATTCCCTATAGATATATAATATGTGCATTGTTATATACACTTGTAATCTATATAATATATCATAGTATTTTACCTATATATGTTAGTTATATATAGGAATGTATGAAGTGAATGTAATGTATATATATATATATATATACATGATACATTGTGAATATGATTGTAAATATAAATAGGGATATTAGTGATTTGTTATGACATATGGGTGGGTTTGAATAGTGACTATAGGATAGATGTTCCTGATAGACTACTAGTCATAGTCAAGCCTATTGGTTATGTGTATAGGCATGGCTTGGCATGGTGTTGCCTAGTTAGTCATAGTATAACCTAGAATAGTTTGGTTAGACCTAGATTAGACTATTTGACTAGATTTGACTTTAGGGTTGACCAGAGTTGACCAAGAGTTGACTTTGGTCTAAATTGACCTAGATTCATGTAGAATGCATAGTAGGACTTCATTTTGTCATTTTAGACTTGTTGTGACTTGTGCTGTTCTGATTAGGAGCCAGACACAACTCCTTGGACAGTACATTTCATATTGGACACTCAGATACAGGCGAGTACATTCTCTGATCATTTCATATCCTGCTTAGAATTATTTTGCAGTAGATTACTTTACTTGTACTGTCACGATGGTCACACGGATTGGTACTATATGGATCCCTTCTTGAGATGTTATCCTTAGGGAGCATCGGGTACTTCATGTTCTGTGCGTTTTACTTACATGGCGTATCACTATGCTTCACTGGTTCTTTGATCACTTGCGACATATACTCTTATGATCGCAGAGTCTCCTAGAATCTCTTATCCCATTCACTGGGTATCCTAGAATCTCCTAGAATCACCCATTTATGGGCATCCATGTATCACCCTTCGGGGGCCTTGCATGGAATCATAACATAACCTGGCTGGATCCTTGTGTATTGATTGGGGTACGGGGGAGTAGAATTGGACATGTGAATAATACCCAAGTAGTATCTTATCAGAATCTCTTCCATAGTGTCTTATCAGAATCTCCTATGCCATTTACATGTCTATATTGTACTCTGACTCACTAGTCACATGATAGTTCTCTATTTATAGTAGATATTTCTATTACAGCTTTCTCTCTCTGTTTACATACTGCACTTCTTTCAGTACTTGAATCTTACTTTACTGCATGATTATATCTTCTAACCTGCTATGAACTGTTGAGATGTACTGTACTCGCTCCTATCCTGACTGGACCTGTTGAAAATATTACAGAGGACGAGGAGGAGGCTTGCCTAGACACTTACTACGGGGCAGCCTTAGATGACACCTGCGAGCTGGACCCTCAGGAGGACCCAGCTCTAGCTGAGGATATCACCCCGATTGCCTAGATTAGATTAGTTAGGATATCTATCTTTTATGTAGTCATGGGACATGTTTAGCTAGACTTTATTTGGAGTTCAGAGTTGTTATATTCTTTCATTCTGTATCTGAGACCATGTACTTCTGGATATTTCTGGGATTATCTTAGACTACTTTTCATCTATTTATTTCCTTGATTTCTATTTCATATCGTGCTATCTCTTCCTTAGTTGTGATTGAGTTATTACTTCTATGTCACCCCCATTCGGAGAGTATAAACTGTTTAGATATATATTGTTAGATATTGTGACCTAGGACAGCATTCTACCGCCGACACTTCGGCGTAGGCTGGGCGTTGTTACGTTCTCGTACCCTCACAGTGGGTGCGGGTCGTGACAGTTTACAAGCTCAACAAAGCATAGAGCTTTACCAAGCGCGTATCTCTCGAACTTTCGACAAGAAAGTCAAACAGAGAAGATTTCAAATCGGCAATCTCATCTTGGCCATTCGCAGACCAATGGTCATGACTCACAAGACCCCCGGTAAATTCTAGCCTAAATAGGAGGGTCCGTTCATCATTGAGTCCGTATTCTCCAATGGCGCATACCGTTTCGCAAAACAAAATGGTGACTTGCTCATGATACCCATCAACGGCAAGTTCTCAAGAAATATTATGTCTAAACGACATCTTCCAACTATCTCTCAGATTGTGAGTTATGTACCCTCTGGTATCGCTAAACTTACACTCTGACCTCAAATCTCCTAGATTGTTGAGTTAAGTACCCTCAGGTACCATGAACTTACTCTCTGACTGCTCCGAGTGGATTCATATCTCATCTTCTGGTCATACCTCTGAACTTCCATACTAAATGCTTTTTTCTACCAAAGTTTGCCTCAAAATCTATTACTCACACCACCAGTGCACAAAAAGGGTAATAGGTCCACAAAATGCCCCAACGGAAAAAATAACCACGTCCATATTACCTCTGAGTTATTTTTCCGTCCATCACAAACAAACCACCCAATACATAGAACTTCTACGTTGATAGCACCTATGAGTTGTTCTGTGTATCCCCATTAGGCCCACTCCTACCACGTCCTCATTAACTCTGAGTAGTGAGGCTCTACTTTAGACCCATATTTACCACGTCCTTATTACCTCTGAGTAAATATGTTAGTTTTCTCTCTACTTATTATCAGTACTCGCATCGCAGTACACAAAAAGGGTAATAAGTCCATAAAAGTTGTCATAATCTATTACTCGCACCATCAGTGTGCTAAAAAAAGGTCCACAAAATATCATTCAAATCTATTTGCTCGTATTTCCAGATGCACAAAAGGGCAATAGGTCCACAAAAATCCTCCAGTGGGATGTCCTTTATCAAACACAAATGCTGTATTAGGCCCTCTAGTACAAGCACCACAAAATACCACAAATAAAGAATGGAGTGAACGTATTCTGTTTATTCAAATTCAGTTACATTCATAGGACTACATCAACAGCAGAAAACAAAGGAAAAAAATCTAGCAATACATAGTTTTGTCAGTTTGACAGCACTTTGCCTTCACAACAAAGTAGTTTCGTGGCCCTCGAAAGAAGTCATGTTTTACTACTGAGAAGCAAACAAGGCTGTTGAATCTCCAAGGAGGTGCCCGGAGGAGGGCAAATATAACATGCTGTTCTTCCCTCCGTTTTGCGGATACCTTAGCCTCGCTCCTCCGAAAGACCATACCTTCAAAACAGCATCCCTGATGGTGGTTTCACCTACTTGGAGAGCCTTGAAGACAGGACATTCATGATGACGTCTGACCACCGTCCAACTCTTCGAGGTATAAAGGTTCTTCCTACCACATGGGAAAACTCTTCCGAAGCATAAAGAGTTCTGAGTTGTCTGATGTGTATGCCAAAATGGCGCAGGGAAAACTCTTCCAAAGCATGAGGAGTTTTGAGCTGTCTGAGGTATGTGTCAGAATGGTGTATTTTTACTCTATCGCCGACACCGGTACTGGAGAAGTTTGCTAGCCAGATACCTACAAAATATGGAAAAAGGGCTTAGCATCGAATAGAAAACAAAGGACTCTGTTTTTTCAGCTATGCGGCCTAGCCAAACAGAACTCATGCGGCTCAGTCATGAAGTGTTCATACGGCTCAGTCATTAGGAACTTATGAGACACTTATGTGGCTCAGTCATAAGCACTCATGCGGCTCAATCATGAGGCCCTTATGCGGCTCAGTCATGAAATACTCATGCGGCTCAGTCATAAAGTACTCATGCAGCTCAGTCATGAGGCACCTATGCGGTTTATGCGGCCCAGTCATAAAGTGCTCATGCGGCTCAGTCATGAGGCAATTATGCGGCCTAGTTATGCAGTATTCATGCGGCCCAGTCATAAAGTGCTCATGCCGCTCAGTCATGAGGCAATTATGCGGCTCAGTTATGCAGTATTCATACGGATCAGTCCTTGGACACTTATGCAATTCAGGTTCGAATAAGCAGCGCTTATGCAGCCCAGTCCATGCGGCCTATTTTACAGAACACATGCGGTCCAAATGAGATAGGGCATGCATCGACCAGGCTTAAAGTACAGAGACGATATATGACAGGCCCGCACATAAAATAGGCGATATCGCCATTCAAAATTTCAGTCGTCATCTTTCCACCGTCCTTACCCTTGATAGGGAGTTGCACGTCGGGATGAATGGAAGGAAAGTCTGCCGCTCTCGACGGAGAGGTAACCCCCTCCCCTTTGGCCGTAACACAAGTCGACTTGGAAGGTTTTGGAGTCATGGCTAAATTGAGACAGAAAGATGAAGACGAAGGAGTAGAAGTTGAAAGAGAAAAATCTCTCTCCGAATGATCCCTATTTATAGAGTTTCTGAAAAGTGTCTCTTCGATTCTCGAGATCATTAAAGATAATGACGATGTTTGGGGACTTTATCCCTAGTAACCGTCGGCTTTATCTTGAAGAGTACCTCTTCGATTCTCGAGATCATTAAAGATAATGACGACGTTTGGGGACTTTATCCTTAGTAACCGTCGACTTTATCTAGAAAAGAGATCCACAATCGAATCAAGAAAATTAAATGCAGCAGTGACAGCTGGCAGGCTGGATGGGGTCTCTCTGCGGCTCAAAAAATCTCTGCAACTTGAAGACTCCCTGCGGCTTGACATATCTCCATGCTTCTTATTCAAAGTATTCTAAATTTGCAATTTGAAAACTTTGAAGGGGGTCTTGTAGAAGCATGGAAAATATAGGGTTCATGCGGATCACAATTTGCCGTATATGTACTTTTAGGCCAAACAGGTCCGCATAAAGGAGAGCGCATGACATATTCAACACCCTATACGGCCCGTCAACAACCAGACTGATTCGAGCCGCAGAAGAAAGATATGTGGCCAAGTTGATCAGTTCGACTGATAAAGCTGACAAGTTCTGTCAAAACTGACAAAATAATAGCTCTGACACTCTGACAAAAAGATAAGACATGAGACGTGAGCAGACAAAATGTCTTGTCATCAAAAGCAGGGTTCATTCGCTTTCATGCGGCCAGAAGGAGTGTTACCCAAGCCGCATGAACCTTATGCAGCTCAAACATATGCGGCCCCAAAGTCTCTGAACTTCATGCGGCCAAGGGTGACTGTAACCCAAGCCGTATGAGCTTTATGCGGCCCAAAATACAGAATCTATCCGGCTTAAAAGTCCTTAAGCTATATGCGGACTAAGGAAGATTGCAACTTAAGCCGCATGAGTCTCATGCGGCCCAACATGGTCGAAAACTGAGAGACTCATGCAGCTCAAAATGATTCCTATCCTGCGATAGGACACGTGGCAAGCTGACCAAGTCTCAACCACCCCGATTTGCTGCAACAAAATCCTAACAAATCGACAGCTGGCAGCCAAAGAGCGGGTCTTCACATGCTGATTAGCCACGTGGCCACATGCCATCTATGCGGCTCAAAATACATATCACTATAAATAGCATGGTGCCACACCCCTGCAAAAGGCTGGCAACCTTCGAAAGGCAATTTTATTAAGAGCTAAAGACTACATCGGATAGTCCAAGGTGTAAGACAGAGTTGATACACTTTTCCGAGCCCCCACCGTCACCCCCCAGAATCAAAAACTAAACAATTGTACTTAGATTGTATCTAAAGATTTCTTTCTAGGCTATTCTTTGTACAAGTGAGTTTGCAATCAATTTCAGTGTTTCTGTAATACCTGTCTTTGATATTTAATGGCAAACACGATGGCGACTCTGCTGGGGACGTCCTTCTCCTCTGATGAGAAGCTGGTGACACAATCTAATGCGTCCAAGCTCGGCTCTACGTAGCAAATGCTTGTGGTTCGTTTTGACTAACAAGCCTTCGAAGAAATGCTCTCTAAAGGGAGCGCCAGCCCGTTACAGAAGCGAGCCAACCTAAAGAGAACTCGCAGGACATCGGCACGCAAAACTGTTGCCCCCGACCAAGTTATCGAAGAAGTTCCTTCTTCAGTCCAAGACAGTGATCGAAGCTCTCCTGTGGCTTTGCGCCCGACCGCAGAGGACTCCACTGTCCCCAAATCCAGCAAATAAAAATACTACGATGCTGAGTTTTTAGGGGCATAAGGGAAATCTATGCGGACAAAGAAGAGGCCCCAAATCCAATTGCCTTTGACGGCCTTCCGTAGTCTTGCTTCGAAGAGAAGGATGGAGTGGAAACTCACTCCCTCTCAAGGAGAAGCCGTGGCTGGCACCATACGGCTTGACACCTCTTCGAACCAGAGGGATAACTTGATGGCTACGCGAGCTGGGACCTCTTATCATTGGTGAACTTTGCGTTCCGGGGGTATTTATAGTAATATTCCCACCGATACTTTACGTTCAATGCTTCAACCTTCGTCAATCGTCTGGCATCGGCTAAGCTATCATACCCGAAGGGAGAGTTTCAAGTCAAGGGTTGGTGCCACTATGCGTAAAAGTGGGACTAGTTAACCCTTTGGATTCTGACGAAGTTTAGGATCGATCTCAGAAACATTGGTCTGACTGCTGTTGTTTGTGCTACTCAAGCGGGCATAGACCTGAACAGGCACATGTTTCTCACTCTTCTGGAGATGTACAATACTCACACCGGTACTTTTTTCACTCCTATGGGGGAGTTAGGACTGGCGTTACACGAGATATACGAGGTTTCAAAGCTCCCTTGGGGATCTGAACCCTATGGGGTGTATTTTCCCTCGAACGAGGAGTTATTGGTTTTGGAAGAGAAGAATCCTGAGATGATGGCGGTCTTCAAGGAGGTCGTGAGCCATCACTACCTGCTCTAGCACAGAAAAAAATACGGGACGCAGCCCCATATGAATGCTTGGAGGAAGTATGTCTTCAAGCAAGACTTGGCGGATCGTTCGAGGATCCGTTTTACGACTCCTCAGGGGCTTCCCCATGCTGAGGTACTCGCTGAGATGTCTAGGCTCATTGAGAAGAACCCTCATGAAAATGAGGATCGGGAGCCATCCGAGCACATCTATAGCTGCTTCTGGCACTGTGCTCACAAGATGTCTCAAGAGGGCGTGTTGGCATCCTTTCTGATATTGTGGCTCCGTGACCATGTATTTGCCGGTGGGTCCGGTTCCTTGGAGAGGCTATCCAGGAATCTCATTTTGCCGACTGTGAAGCTGGTCTTTGGTTACCCCCTGGCTCTGCTTCTTGCTATAGTGTGCAACATGAAGTGGGGTTTAAGAGAATTCACTGATGATAATAGGTGAGAAGAGCAAGAGGGGCAATTTCCCTCGTGCGGAGCTGCCCTTCCATTACTTGATGGGGTGGCTAATTCTGTACCACCCGAACATAATGACTCCTGGGTCGACCGAGGAGCATGAGGAAGGCAACGCTTTTATTCGTCGCTTCTTCCGACGGAAGTGGTTGCATACAGGGGTACCCATCTGTAGGAGGGTTCTGTCATATCTCCAAGAATGGAAGATTAGCAAGGTCGCCCCAACCTTTGATGGTTATGAGGCGGATGGAAGCTAGAAGATGTCGGCAAAGATGCAATTTCTTTGGCGCCATGGGGGTTCCACTGGTTGCAGTGTATCCGACCTTCATACCTTGTGTATCGGAATCAGAATTGCTGCTTCTTGAGCCATATTTGCCTAGTCGCTTCGCACGCCAATTCTGCTATAGCCAACTAATGTTTAAGAATTACAGTAGCTCTCTGGGATTCATTGGAAGTTTACTGGATGGTGCCCGAGGGTGGCAGTATTACAATGCCAGGTGTACTGGGGTATGATTCATGCTGCCGGTCCGCAACCCCCAGCCGCATATATTATATTGTCATAAAATTTTACTGCGTAATGAATATTTCCCGTCGGATTTGACCGGGAGACTAGTTTTATTGCCGGCACGCAGCTCGAAGCTTCGAAAGGCATGCTGGCAATGGCTCGAGCTTATCATCCTTCTGAAGTGGCAGCATATAGAACTGCCTCTGTGGCATCGACAGGAAGCTCACAAGAGGACCCCTCGGCCAGACCATCGAAGAGACATGCCCCGACGGAGGCAGATTCATCTGACCCGAAGAGGCCCAAGAAGTCTTTAGCTACGCAGGTGCGACCTTTGGCAGCTCCTGCAGAACCAGCTCCCGCAGTGGTATGTGTATTTGTTATTGATCTGGTTCAGTTCCTTCCTCTTTTGCTTATATGTCTCTTCTTTTGTAGGAGAAGAAGAAACCCCGGTCATCGAAACCAGGCCCGAGTCAACCGAAGGAGGTGGCAAGCTCGCCTGATGAGTGTCCCTCCAATTGTGCCATCTCCTATGGAGGAGACTTTGGATGATGTTATCACCGTGGAAGTCCCCAGTACTTTGGGCTACGGTAGAGATGATACTGCAGGTGGAGCGCACCTGAGGATGTTGACCCCTCTCCGAAGAGGTGGAACAGAGTCTTAACGGAAAGTAAAGCAATCTACTGTAGGGTCCCCCAAAACTAGTACGGGGGGCACAAAAGAAGTTGTCAGACAAGCCCCTCCTGATGAGGAGGAAGAATGGGACTCGTCAACCCTGATGATGCACTTGAAGAAGATGTTGTTGGGGACGTTCCCGCAATAAGAAATGAGGAATGTGCCGAGAAGTCGGTCGTTCAACCCTCTCTTAGGGAGGCTTTGGAACCCAATTTCAAAAGTTGTTCCATTGACTAGCTCTGTTCTTTCCCTGGTGGGTGACATGACTCACGTGCCAAGTTTGACTCCTGTCCCGAGAGTTGATATTGATGAGGGAGGAGTGGCTTAACTACCGAGTCCTACTCCAGACTTGTGTGAGTAAGAGGCGGGAGGATCTGCTCTCTTGCTGATGTTGAAAACCTTCCGTCGACGACAGGAGGACCCGTATCTGCCACCGATGTTGCTGCCGAGATTGTTATGGCGGACCCGGCTGTTGTGGGGCTGCCTGATGCCCATTTAAATAAGGACAGGAGTCCTATGGTGGAAGATGCACCCTTTTCCCTTCTACCTGGGGGGAGATATCAGGCCCTCAGGGAAGTTCAGGGGTCATGATTTTCGAGACTCCGGTTTCCTTTCCTGAAGGTATAGACCCGAGGTTCCTATGAGCCAAGCGCGACTGCACCTCAGCCTTAGGTGTGGGAGCTTCTGTAGGAGTTGCTCCCTTGACTCCTATAACGACTTCGACAACTTCTGCAATGATGCCTCAAGTACTGGCTGATGCAGATTGATACGTATGATTCATGGTTGAGGCCGCTAAAAGATGTTACGATGGAGGGTGTCGGCTGTGTTGGACGAAGGTGGAAGCTTCACGACCGTGAGGCGCATGGCGCTCCCTTTTATCCAACAGATCTATAGTTATCAAGGCCATGATCATATGGCCGAGATTTTGGAAGCTTCTACGACTGAGCTCGATCTTCGCCTGACGGAACTCCGGAACGTTCGGTGAATAACTTTTTTTTCCTTGATCGAAGAAGAGCAGGTAAGATGGAGGCTGCCATTGAGTTAGTTTATTCTGACACCATGGCTACCTGGGCGCAAGAGATGGCGATGCTGTAGACAAGGAGAGAGAGCATCCTCAGCATAGAGAAGAAGGCCAAACTGTGAAGTCCCTGAAGGTCAGTCCTCGCGGCAGTTGACACGCAAATTTCATCTGCAAGAGCAGTGAGCCCGACTTCTTAGATTTTGAACATGTGAAAGCTGACACGTCTAGCTTATGGAGGAGATAGCGAGGTGCACTCGCCCACGACCTTCTTGCTTCGTCAAAAGAAGGATTTGGATGACAAGTTTGCTACCGACCTTGCTCCTGAGGCCAGGCGGGCGATGCGCCAGGACGTTGAGCGTGGCGTTCTAGCGACTGGGGAGACTCGAGCTCAAGAATTATAGCGTCGGGTGGACGAGCTGATTGCCGACCCTTAGTCTCTTTTTGGCTTTATTTCCTTTTGATTTGGAGACACTTTTGTCTCTCTTTTTGATGTAGGTTCTTGTAAATATAGCTCTTTGTTATTTTCTGTGTTAAGAAATAATGAACCCTTTGCTTTGTTTAAAACTGTTTTGTTAATTTTTTTGTGGACCTATTATCTTTTGTGCATTTTGGTGTGGGTGCAGATAATAAGTTGTATGATGGACCCAGCATATTTACTCAGGGTAATATGGACGTGGTAATATGGAGCATCCCACTGGTGATTTTATGTGGACCTATCATCCTTGGCGTACTTTGGTTTTAGGTACGGATTGATTAGTTGAGAGAGAGGACCAACATATTTACTCAGCGGTAAGGTGGAAATGGTAAATATAGGCTAAAATGGTAGAGCTTTCCTACTCAGAGGTAACATAGACATGGTAAGGGTGAACTCTGTGGGTTTTATATAACAACTCATAGGTGATATGGACATGGATGTTCTATGTGCAACAACATAAATTGTTGTATGTATTGGTTTACTCAGAGGTAATGTGGACGCGGTAAACATTGCTTTAAGCATGATCTTACACGGTGAAGGATCCTGCTTGATGAGGTAATAGAAAGCACTCAGAGGTGATGTGGACATGCTTGTTCTTCTACTAGAGATAGAATGTAATTAAAAACTGGGTTCCAGAAGCATATGATTTGCCAAAAGAAGGGGTGTGAACCTGGTTTGGTCAAGTACACCAGTCCTCTCTCTGGGGGAGGCAGTATGTTTTTGACATATGTTAAGAATAACTTCCCTGAGGTTTTGCCGTCGATGGGAAGTATGGTTGTTAAGTTGGCTGAAAACACCTTCCTGAAGACTGAGCCGATGCTGATGTCGGAGTCCCAAGTTGAATTTCAGATGAGTGAGAATGTATGACATTTTCTCTGCCTCTGATTCTTATGGTTTGTTGGAGGCGTGATGTAGCCTACCCCCCCGTCGTGTACGTGATAATAGTCTGTGGTTTTCCTTTTGGCATAGGAAGTCGTAAGGGAAAGCGCGACCTTTGCCGTAGTCAGACCTTGCTGCTCTTCTAGTTGTAACCCATCTTTTGGATGAGATACCTAGCTCGATCATTGTACCGTAGATTTGGCATTCTACCGGGGTCAGGTTCTGGCTCTGTCGGTGGAAGGTCTTGGTGACGCTCGACTTTACCAAAGATAATGGACTCTCGTCCTTGTTACGAGATGGGACTATATAACATACTCTTGGTACAGATGACTAAATTTGCATGAGTCACAGTCCTTATTTATGTTTGCAACGATAGTAGAGCATTATCTAGAGTGTACATGGTATTCCAATGTGGAAGACAAAAATAATTGAAAGACACTCTATTATTGATAAAATATTGGATCTTGTCCCGAGGGATTAAATCATCGAAGGATGGGGTATCGACATTAGCCAATATGTACTCTCCAAGCTCTTCATCGGTGAGAACTGGAGCAGCCTTAGGAGGTTCAGAAGAGTTTTTTGGGAGCTTGGCCCGTGCTGGCTCTTGGGACTGTGCTGAGAAGGATGCCGAGGTCTTCTCTTGTGGCATGACGGGCGCTGAAAACTGAGGAGGCTTGCCTTTGAGCAGTACCTTGAGGGGAGCCTCAGTTGGTATGTCGGGAGCTGGAGCCTTTTTTCGTAGCTTGGCTACGAGGGAGCCGCCACTTGAGGGGGCTTGACTTTGAGGCGTATCTTCAATGGAGCTTCATTGGGTGTAGTGTCCGGAGAAGCTGGCATCTTTCCGCGGAGTTTGACTACCACAGGGGCCGGTGTTTGAGGCGGTCTCCCTTTGAGTCGTACTTTAAGGGAGCGTTGATTATCATGTCCGCCTCTAAGTCAGCTTCGACCTCAGCTTTTGCCTCGTCGTCGCATCATTGGCTTCATCTTCAGATGAATTGGTTTGTACAGATCGGCGTCGGTGAAGAAGGCTTCAATCCCTGTAAAGGGATCGACATCAGCAAACTCTGTTCGGAGGATGCTCCTAGTGGATACGTATTTCATACATTGGTGGAGGGTGGATGACACCACCATGTATTCATGTATCCATGGCCGTCCTAATAGGATGTTGTAGTTGACGTTTGTATCCACAACATAGCAAGTCACCTCGGTCTGGAGATTGCTGATGTGACACTTCAAGCGGATCTTCTCCAGCGGCTCACTCTTACTAGCGTTGAAGCCACTGATGGTAGTGTAAGATGCTGTCAGGCGATGCATCAGGATCTCGAGTGTCTGAAGTAGAGTTTAAGGGATGATGCTGAGAGAGGACCCAGGGTCGATCTGCATTCGATCCACCTTGATGGCACCGATATACCCTGTGTAATACAGGGTCTGTTGTGCCTATTGTTCTTGAGCAGCATATCCTGTTGAGTGAATGTGATGTTGGGGATGATCTTCCCTATATTATGACAATGCGGACATGCTGTAGGATCGTCGTCAGGCTGCTTGACCTGACTGATGAAAGACTCGGCGTCCTTCAGGGCTTCGCAGAGAGCCTTCCTTGTATCTTTGCATAGGCGGAGGAGCTCTAATCGGAAAGTCGTACTGGAGTACTGGCCAGTTGGGCCAGTATGTCGAAGTTATGGGGCTTGGCTGACCCTAGAGTGTTGTCTTTTCCAAGAGGCCTTTCGAAGTGGGCCTCCTTCTGCTTTTGTTTATCAACTATAGGAGGTTGGGATGAACCTTCTTCTTGGACAGCTGTGGTGATGATAAGAGGCGCCACTTCGGACGGAGCCTCCTCTGGATGGGTTTTCTGCTATAAACGCATTTGTATATGCAGTGCTTCCTTAAGGGAGGAAGTCACCATTCGGAAAGACTTGGTCTTCTTGCCTTTGCTTTTGGAGGTAGAGGATACCCCGGTTGAGTCAGCTCTGGAACGAGATCCGGCTGAACCCACATGATCTCTCTTGGATGTTGTGAGTGGTGTGAGCCCACCCACGTTGTCACGGGTTGGTAAAAGGTTGACTACTTCCAGTGTCGCCTTCGGGATGGGGATGATGCCATCTTGAGCTGTGGTAGGCGGTAAGGTGCCGAACTGGAGCGACACCATGGTGGCCGAGACTGTCTTCTCCTTGTAATCGATTGAGATGAAGTTCGTATTGATCATGTGCTATATGTAGTCTTTGAGGATGTAGCAGTCTTTAGTTGGATGTCCGATGAACTAATGGTAGTGACAATACCTCGGGTCGCCGACTCTGCCTACTTCGACAGGATGCTTGGGATCAGGCAACTTGATTTTGTCCCCCTGCTTCAGCATCTCGAAGAGCTGTAGGGTATCCTCATCGTGGAAGGAGTAGACCATCTTCGGTCGTGGTGCGATATGAGGCCTCTAGGCAGGACCTTGCGTTATGTTAGATGCATTGACAGTCAACGCCTGCTTCTCTTTCGCTTCGCGACTGCTACTGCTGGTCGCAGGCCGTTTCCCTTTGTCGTCAAAAGTGGGGAAGTTAACCCCCAGAAGGCGAGCGTTACGTGCCTTCTTCTCAGCAGCTTCGGCTTTGTTGATCAATGAACTCCAATCAGGCGGGGGAGTGGAGTTGAGCTAGAGCTTGATCGCGGTGATCATGTTCATGCTGCAGGAGTTGATGAGCGCATGTTCCGGCATGCCCGAGGCAATCTTAGGCATGCTTGTCAAAAATGCTCGATGAATTCTCGAACAGTCTCCTTCTCAGTCTGTCGTATTTCTATTAGAGACGACATGGTCATGTCTCTCTCTCCGTCGTAGAACGATCGAAGAAGAGGCGTGTCAAGTCGTCGAAGAACGATATAGAGTTGTCAGGAAGACTGCAGTACCAGTCGTAGGCAACTCCTTTTAGAGCCCCGACAAACAGGCTCGTGAGCAAGGCGTCTTCTTTTGGGAGATGCCCCGTCTGAGACTGAAAGTAGGTCAAGTACCGACGAAGAGAGTCCTTTCCGTCGTATGGCGTCAGTGTATGTGGTTTATACTTGGGAGGATAAACCACCTTGTTCCACTCTAAGGATAGGGTTGAGGAAGTCCCAACTTCTGACGTTCTTCTTGCTTGTTTCGAGCCTCAAAGCGTTCACGCAGGTCACTGATCATCTCGGTCAAGTCTTTTGTCGAGCTGGGAGCAGGTGAAGGCGGTACGGCCTGAAGTAGATATTGAAAGGAGCTGACGCTCGCGGAGCAGTGTGGTGCTCCGCCCCTGAAGATACCCGTTGATGGGGGATAGTTGAATCTTCGTTGGCCATGGATCGGGGCTGGTGGAGATAGGTGCCTTTGCCAGAGTGGTTCGATTGTCGAACACTGCCTGGGTTAGGATCTGCATGGAGGAAGAGAGGGTCTTGAGACTTCCCTCAATTGTGTCTATGTGCTGTACGATGTCCAGTGCTGGAGCGTCTGATTCTCCTTCATCACCACCCCTGCTATGTAAGCTGTCATGACATGGGTAGAGGTGGATGGGTCAGTCGAGGCTTCGCTTTCGACCTCACTTTTCTGTGGAGGGGCATCTTCTTCTGAGGCCTCGTGTTGGCCACCCCCAGCTACGTCGGGGTCGCTTTGTCGAAGCGCTTCTTCGTCTTCGAGGGGAGGGTTGTCAGAGGCTTGATTACCCCCGGCTATGTCTTCTGCCAGGGTCTTGATCCTTGCTCTGGTGCGTTCGTACACCCCTGAGGATGAGACCACTATTTTGTTCCTCTTCAGCCGAGTCTTGGATGTAGAGGCTGAGGAGTTGGTGGTTGTCTTTCTCACTGATGAGTGGGAATTGGAGACAATATGACAAAAAGCAATCTTGGGCTCCGTTTAGTCTTCAATTGTAACTTTCTTTCCTAGGCGACGTCGGATAGGTGCCGTAGATTATAGTCGATAAAACACGGACTGCCTTTGTGGTGGAGCTACTGTTTTACAACCACAGCAGTTGATGGTGACCATAGCACAGGTGTGCCCTACGAGGGACACATTGTGCTCTTTGGTCGGCTCTCCTGATCTGTGTTTGTGACTGATCACATTACGCAAAACATGTTGGAAGAGTTTCACTTTAATACCCCATCAGCGCATGGCCAGGCCAAGCACCGGGGTGGTCATGTGAATGCTGTACCCCCTAATCTGGTTCACGTGCATGAGATATGCACAGATCATTGGTAGAGGAACATTATTTATGGTAACTTGATCCACTGCATGTGCATCACCCAGGTGGGCGCATGGACTCAACATCGTAGTTGCCCAGCCAGACTTGGTTCGAAACGGAGTAAATACGCCCAAACGGACATGAACTTTGAGAGCCGACTCATTTCTGGCACAGATGCGCCCGAGACGACTCTGTACAGCTTACCATCAGCAGTGTGCATGATTTTGAGTGCATACTTCTGGTTTACTGTTGGCGTAGCATGTTCGTAGCGCATGGTCTGTGCTGTCTTGGATTTCTTTGTACTAGTCCACGAAGGCGCATAGTACTCAGAATCCAATTATGTCTCGCCATAACAGTGAGTGAATCTGTTGAAGACAGACGTTCTTTCCTGTGCACCAGAGCTCATGCGCTGGAGATTGGTTGTACCCCTGCTCCGTTGGTGCATTTTCTTCGGTTGGAAAGAAGAGGTTGGGGAATGCAGTCAATACTGTGCTTCCCAGACAGATGCGCGACACCAGTGGGCGCATCCTTGTTGCTAAGATCGTCAGCAGGAAGGGCCAGCTGCGGTGGTGTGTTACCTTTAGTAATAGTGCCAGACGCATCGGCCTTGCGCACCAAGACTTAGCGAGTCTTCTTCGACTTTGGCAGCCACTTCGAAGGACTCGCGCTGTCTTCAGAGACAAACTCCACTTATGCATGTTCATTGAGGCGTACCACAAGTGTTTTATGGGAGGAGCCGAGTTTGATGTCTTCAGATTGCTACATAACTTTCTCGTTAGAGGAGAAATAGGTCCCTAGTAGAGTCACCAGCTTGTTTGCCATTAAAAATACGACAAGGTTTTGTTGATTAAAACTTTGGTATTTTAATTACAAACAGAACAGTATACAATGTATGACTTAGCGTAGTCCTAGGAGTACACTTTTATTTTTATATGGAAACTGTATCGGTGGAACGAGTGGTAATGCGTTGACTCCGTTGACGATCTGACGACGATCTTGAACTCTTTGAAGGTCTGGGTTGCTCTGGATGCCGGAACATTGCGAGGAGAAGCGGAGGTTAAGTGTCTCTTCTGGCTCTATATGTGGATATAACAGTCTGCATGTATATCTCTCTCTGTCTGTGGTGTGTGTTTGTGTGAAGGAATGATCCCTCTATTTATAGATAGCAGGATGGCTGCTTATGCACGTATGTCGGATGTGCCTGGATGTGGGAACGCCATGTGGCTGATGCTGGCGGGGGCGCATGGTTGATGCGCCCTGGATTGAAGTTGAATCTGCTGGACTGCTGTACTGGGCTACGATGGAGCTGACACGTGGCAGTCGCGGAGATTTGGTTGTTGCTGAAATCTTGGGTGGTTAGCACCCATTCTTGAGTAGAACTGAGTCAAGGGACGAGTGGCGTATGCCAGTGGCTCAAAGATCTCGGTTTTAGAGGAGAGTGATCTGTCGAGGTGCGCCTAGGATCGGCGAATGGAGGCAAATTAGTCTATGAGTTTTAGGCATCATAGACGAGTCTGGGTGCATGACTTTTAGGTGCATGCAGAGCTTCGCATCAGGGTGCACCTAGGATCAGGCGCAGAGGAGGCGACTTGGTCTCATAATCTTTAGGAGCCATGAGCAAGTCCAGACGCATAGCTTTTGAGGCGCATGCAGAGCTTTGTCTTCTGTTGCTTGGGATCAGAAGTACGCCGGGGGGCGCATGACCACTGGGGCGTATGCAGTCTTCTGGGCGTATGGCCACGAGGCGCATTCAAATGATCGGTCTGCCGCATGGCAATTATTGCCGACCCAAGGTGTAATGATGGTGCTGACATCAGCAGCGCTTCGCTTTCTGCAAGGCCTGTTGATTGGACATCTTTGGGAGACGTGTAGCCGCCCTTTGTCATTCAGTATTAAATGTTTGATGGAGTGGGTTGCATTAGTTAATTTCAATTCGGGCGCATGGCTATGGCCCGCTTGGCGCATCCCTGGGAATCGCATGATTTGACGGCGCATCTGCCAATGTGTTGCACCCTCTTTGGCCCCCCTGTTGGGTTCTTCGAGGCGTTAATGGTTGCCTTATGTAGCTCCCCTTCCCGAAAATTTTGAAATATTATTTTTATTATTATTTAGTTTATTTGAATAGTGATTTTTAGATTTTATAAATAGTTATTGTCTAGATTTTATTTAGGTTTATAGAGAAAATGTACAAATGGAATTCAATATACAGTGGATCGTATATTGCTATACATATATTTCGTATTTATTTAAGGGTCTATTTATTATTTTATAAATCAATAATTGAATTATATTTAATTATTATATTAGGATGTACAATTTAAATGCATATGCCATCATATATGTGCATGTATACATAAATATAAATTATATATGTGTGCGTATAGGTAATATATATGAGGGTATATATAATATATATATATTTTATATATATATATATATATATATATATATATATATATTAATATATATATATATATATATATAATATATATAATTTCATGTAAATGGCATATATATAAATATAGGTATATACGTGTATATAATATATACATATATATAATTATATATATATATAATATATAATATATATATATATATATATATATATTATTTTTAAATATATATTATTATTTTTTTTTTAAATATATATTTTAAATATATATATATCTATATATATTTATATATATTAATATATATATATATATCTAGATATATATATATATACTTACGCACATTACATATATAAAAAATATTTATATATATATAATTATATATATATATATATATATATATATATATATATATATATATCTATATATTTTTATTTATTAATATATATATATAGATATTCTATATATATATATATATATTATATTAATACATATATTAATATATATTATATTATTATTATAAATATATATATATATATATATATATATATTATACATATATAAATACTATATATGTATTAATGAGAGAGGAATCAATATCAGCCTGGCCCACAGGACAAGGCCAGCACCCACTTCCCATCCCGAGCGTATAAACCCCCACATCCAACTCGGCTAACCCCTGGAACCCGAGCGTTCCTTACCCTTCTCTCTGTATAAATGTATAACCTACGCACAAATTGGATTAGAAAACCCTAAAACTCTTCGACCCTGGCCGCGACCCCCACGCTGCGCGCCACCAGCCGCGGGCCACCGCCGCGCGCGGCCGCGCGGACAGCAGCGCGCGCACATACGCAGGATGGTACAACAACAGCGGATTTCAAGCCCCGTCTTTGCGGTAAGGTCCCTCTCTCGACACACGACCATTTCACGAACCTTAAAATGTTTTGGAAAGCTAACATAACCGTCTCGTACCCAGTAAATTGATTTCGTATAGGATGCCACCAGTCCATGAGATCGACCCGAAGTTGGTCGAAAACCTATAAAAACAGAACACTAATTCAGTCCAATCATCCACGTTCGGAGATCGATCCCGATCGATCCCGTACCGTATTAGAAATTCTATTTGAACAACTTTTTAGACACATATACAGGATCGAAAGCCACTGATAGAATTATTTTGTGTTATTGTGCAAAAAATTATTTATTTCTAAAAATCAGAAAAAATAGTTTTTAGAAAATAAATTTCAATAAAATGCTTCGATACCCGTGCGTCCCGCGAAACCGGGCGACTTGGTCGCAAATCAAAAGCATCGGAAGGTATATAACGCTTCGTCGACGTGTGGGCTTTGGCGGAATTCAAGTTGGTCGTGTGTGCGCGACGAATTTGATGCGTATCCGTCGAAATTCACCGTATCGGCCTCTGTACAAGTTTCCCAATTACTTTGTGCACGCTCGTCAGATCGAGACGTAACTTGTGCTAACAAGACCGTATCATTTTTCTCTGGTCCTGCATGCCAAGTTTGGTCCGATTCTGAGACAGTTGATCGGACCGTCGTTTTGCGGGTCCTACGGTCCGACTCAACCGGCGATTTTGTGCACGGTCCGCCAAAATCCAACTTTGGACATGCGATTGGGTTCGTATCAAAAAATCGGACCTGTTGACATATAGTTTGACGACTTTAGAGACCGTTGACTCTGGCATACTTTTCGGTGCAAAGCGGCTTCAACGGTGGACACCGTTTTGACCCAAAATTATCGTTTTGCCCCTGTATCCAGAATTGGACTTAAGGACCGGCAATCCTAGCTAATTTGATTATTCTGAGAAAATTGGTACTGTTTATTTCAGCATCTGGAGACTTCTGCATGTGTTGACTGATTGTGGATCATTGAGTGGTATAGTATTATTGGTTTCACCAGCTAAGGACCTCAGGCAAGTGCACTTTCTGATTGCTTTCGATTCATAGTATTCTTTTTATTTCATATTTATACATATATCTTGCTGCTTGCTGACACTCTCGTCACACAGAGTAGTCGGGAGGGAAAATATCTTAGTAGACATGTGGACTACCCAGAAATATCCTCCGTGTCTTTCGTGGAGAATAGCAGCTGCACACGACACGTGCAGGGTGCCGGATTTACCCCCTAGCCGTTCACATGTCGAAACGAATATTTCACACCACTAGGTAGTTATCTTTTATTTATTTTCCTTTTCTTCTCCACCGTGCCATGTCATCAGTACTTCCCAGTTTTTCATATCTCATATGTTATTTTCATGTCTTGTTAATTCTATTGTGTTTTTGCATTGCCGTCGGTTTGTGTACTTATTCCATTCCTGACTGGAAACCAATATTTTTCAGGTTTAGCCGCGATCATTCTTAGCACTGGAAAGACATGGGTATGCTGAGGTCACCTAGAAGTAGATAGTCATTGTATCATTTTCATAAATTGTGAGAACCTGTATTTTCTTTAATTTTAAATGTTATAACTGTTGTAATAAACTTAGAAATGTGCATGAGCAGCAAATATTATATTTGTAATTTTGAGCATTTATTTCTTGCGGGCTGGGCAGCGTTCTACCGTCGACTCTGCGGCGTAGGCTGCCTTGGACACGTCTCGTATCCGAAAAAGCGGGTGTGGATCATTACAAGTTTTTGGTGGCCCATACAGGTCAGTTTTGCAAAATATTACGAACTCGTGATGGTATATTAGTCGTACTATTACGAGCCTGCGACCAGAAAATGCTCATTCACAATTAGGATTAAAATAATTTAGGAGAATACTAGGACTAGGAGTCCCTTGTTCAAATTGACCATTGGGTAGTTAAGGTTATTAGATAGGCCATACAATTCAATAGCTTGCTAGATCCCTATAGGTACACTATTACTTTTGATATGACGATATGACCAACGTGGGTATACTACTCATTTGGTTAGTTAGGCTTCCCTAGAATTAAGGCTATAATCTGATAACTTGTTCAATTTTTTTGCTCTATTAGATATGAACATCACAACATGAGTTAGAATTGCCAATTTAAATTCTATTTTGCTGTAAGGAATTGGTTTATAATTTTTGATTCTACTATTCATATACGAATCTCGAGGTAGATTGATTCGATATTTTCCCAAACCATTAAAATGCATATGAAACAGATGCTAGAAGTTAGTATTCCTTTCGTATTAGTTATTTCCTCCATGTCAAATCTTTTATTTTTAATGTTGTGACTGATAGGACAATACCTACGCTCTATTTTAGTCAATTGTTTGAATCTCTAGAAGCTCATGAATTTTTACGGTTATAGTTAAAGGAATATTAGTTAACTCATAAGTTTAGACAGCAGCGTACTGTCGTCAATTATTTGAGAGTGAAGAATGTGGGTTCACTGTAGCCAGCAGCGCACTGGCAAGACCAACCCACATAATTGAAATTATTTTGAATAATCATAGTCTATGGAACATTGCTAAAACTATGTTCTCGTTGACCTTTTTAGATCTTAGATACCCTTGTGCCAATATAGAGTAGAGTACCTGATAATATATCACCTCTGAATCACGGAACCAAGGGTTTACCACAGCCAGAGTATATGGGCGAGGCATAATTCTCGGTAAATAATTTCAGACGTGATTACAAGTTTAGGATACTATAGAGGATAGGACTGCCCCGTATATCCCTAAGATCCAAAACCAATACTAGTGTAAGTTCTGTAAGTTAGTAGCATGTCTCCCAACCTAGCATTTCGCGGTCCTTGTGATCTACTGACGAGGTAATTGACTGACACTAATAGGTTTTACTTAGAAATAAAACTCAGAAGTCCATAACCCATTAGTCGACCAAGGCCTTAGTGATAGGAAGATTATAGGAAGACTGTAAACAAGAACACCAGGTAAGGTTTTGATTCTCTCAAAACTCGAACTACTTATTTCCTCCTTCCAAAATCTTGCACACTTATATTTTGACTATCTTGACCAATGCTGCTTACAGCCTAGTTTTGCAAGCTTACTCTTTTATCGAGCTTGCTTCGAGACATGTTTATTTGGGACACCTACTAGCATATTGTCTAATCAGAATCATTGTATTACGGTCTGATCAACCATGATGCATTTGGTTCGCTCTTCATTTAATTACACTACGTGGAATGAGATATAGAGGTATCTAGGATCTCATTCGTGACTGCTTTGAAAATCCCTCATGAAATAATACATTCGCCTTTGAATCACATAATTGTACTCAGTGACCCCTCTCTTGTACTCCTTATTGGTTTTGTCTTTCACTGATTTGTAAAGACAAAAGCTCGTAATTGGTAGATAGGTATAGAGTACCCCATGGCTATGATAGTTGTATACACACTATAACTATCTACGGCCATCCAGTGACGGAACCTTGCCTTGAGTTACTTGTCCTCCCTTCGACAATAACCTACTATCCTAATCTTCTAGTCATTTGAGCCCGAGAATGATTAGGATCTTTCCCTTGATCAAATGCCAACCTAGGAGACTATCTATTCCCAGAGACCGATTTGTTGAGCCTCAAATTATTTGTTTAAAGATTGCTTTAACTAACCCTTGTAACATAGTCTGGCAGGTTTGACACTAAAGAATTCATGACTCAGTTGTTAGAAATCTTTTGCCTTGAGTTGGTTACCCGTCGACAACTCATGTATACTATGGACGAGTAGATCGTTCTATTTTATCGACCGTGTGCCATTAACACACTCGTTTCTATTTATTGAGGAACGGTCCTTGACTTGACTATATCTCCGTATTCTGATAAGCCATGCCTTATTCTTTATTAACAGAGTCGAGGTACAATATCTGGCTTTGAAATCCTGCTAAATCATTATTCCTTAAAAAAACCATATCCTAGCTTCTAAGGTGGGTAGACTGTACCTTCTTGGGATATACGATTACCGATTGATTAGAATAATTTTTATATTATAATGATAGTTAGTGCCCCATGGACTCCCACTTTCCATTTAGATTATTATGTGCCTTGGCCGTGTCATTAAATTCGGAGCACAGACCAGCTGTTATCTCCAACAAATTTCATATGTAAGATCTAGACGAGTCCACCTTCATCTAGGTATATCATGTCCCACCCAAACTTGTCCCTTGTACTCTATTTTGTGCTACGCTTTCAGGACAAAAGGACTAGCTATAACCCTTACCACAACACCGGTATCTTTCCGACTTCCACGAGAGCCTCAACCTTGACTCAGTTCATTCGACCCAATATATGGTTTGATTTACTCGAAGCCCACTACTACATGCCACTAGTGTGCCACCCAATTGAGGCCTCATGTGTTACTTAAACACAAGAGTCACTGAAGCGCATTTCAGGCTTATGGACCTAGCTACCAACCCGACTAGCAACTACCTCAACCACTTGGTTCAAACCTATTCTAGGCAACCCTAACCTAGTGGAAATAGTTTTATCTTAGAATCTTGTTCAGTCAATAAAGATTGAAATCCAAGGTTCATCCAACCAACGAGTGATATCCAAATAGGAACCCATTAAGGCCCAGTAAAACCCCTCCAGACAAACCACCATAGTTGGTCTATAAAACTGAACTGTTTGAAATAGTCCCCATACCTATTATGTAGTCTCCACCTCTTAGAATACGAAGTCATTCGTAACCCTTATTTCACTACCTGAAAATTGCGATCCTCCTGTATGCAGTTATATCCCTTGCTCGTGTGTTTTAAATAAGTACGAAAAGATCACAATCTTGATTTCTCAAATTCAGTTCTATTATAGAACCTTTTTAATTTCGAGAACGGACTTCTGTATTGCACGGATTGCAAGCTCCTCTAAACGAAGGGTTCTTCGATTTAGCAGATGACTGGACTAGAGTAGCCCAATCTAGCAAATAAGTCAATGGTTAATAAACTTTCTTTCTATCTGCATCATTGGATACTCTCTACAGTTTTTAAAACTTCATATTTGCTCTCGATTATTTATCTCATCTACCCGTCCTTCCTATTTTAAGCGATGATAGTCACGCCTACTAAAATTTTTGATATTTCTTAGCTATTTGTGTAGATTATTGCTTGTTAAATTTTGGGTTGCTTGGTAGATAGGAGAGGAATTATAGATGCCTTATACAGTAGATATCTATTGGTAGAAATTTTAGCAATTAGTTGGAGGATTCTAAAGTTTTAGCGACAGGAGATTTGATGGAGTAGTGTGACCAAAGTGGGTAGCAGTCCTCACTATTCAGAGTTATAGAATGGCTAGAGAAGGTTATGAATATCTTCGATGGATTAAAAATTTAAAGAGATTAAGGTGAAGGTAGACTTTCTTTTGAATTTTAAGGAATAGTTATGAATTAGAATTTCGAGGACGAAATTATTTTAAGGTGGGTAGATTTTTAGTTCCCCTTCCCGAAAATTTTGAAATATTCTTTTTATTATTATTTAGTTTTTGAATAGTGATTTTTAGGTTTTATAAATAATTATTGTCTAGATTTTTTTAGGTTTATAGAGAAAATGTACAAATGGTATTCAATATACAGTGGATCGTATATTGCTATACATATATTTCGTGTTTATTTAAGGGTCTATTTATTATTTTATAAATCAATAATTGAATTATATTTAATTATTATATTGGGATGTATAATTTATATGCATATGCCATCATATATGTGCATGTATACATAAATATAAATTATATATGTGTACGTATAGGTAAATATATGGGGTAAATATATTTGTATATATATATTATATATATATATATATATATAGATATATATATATATATATATATAATATATTCATGTAAATGGGAATATATATATATAAATATAGGTATATACGTGTATATAAATATTATATATGTGTAGATTAATATATATGTAATGTGTGCATGTATATATATATATATATATATTATATATATATATATATATATATATATTAATATATTATATTATATATTAATATATTATATATATATATATATATAATATATATATATATATATATATATATATATTTTTTATAAATACATATATATATATATATATATATATATATATATATATAATATATATATTATATATATATATATATATATATATATAGATAAAATATATAATATATATACATAATATATATATATATATATAATATTTATATATATAATATATAACATATATAAATACATATATAATATATATTATATATTATATATATATAATATTATATATATTATATATATATATATATATATATATATATATTATTAAATATATAATAATATAATTATTAAACATATAAATAAAAAATACATATATGTATTAATGAGAGGAATCAATAGCAGCCCGGCCCACAGGACAAGGCCAGCACCCAACTTCCCATCCCAGCGTATAACCCCACATCCAACTCGGCTAACCCCTGGAACCCGAGCGTTCCTTACCCGTTCTCTCTGTATAAATGTATAACCCACCACAAACTGGATTAGAAACCCCTAAAACTCTTCGATCTTGGCCGCGACCCCCACGCTGTGCGCCACCCGCCGTCGGGGCCACCGCCGTGCGCGGCCGCACGGGCCGCCGGAGGACACGCGGACAACAGTCGCGCACATGTGCAAGATGGTACAACAGCAGCGGATTTCAAGCCCCATCTTTGCGGTAAGGTCCCTCTCTCGACACACAACCATTTTACGAACCGTAAAATGTTTTGGAAAGCCAACATAACCGTCTCGAAACCCTAGTAAATTGATTTCGTATAGGATGCACGATCAGTCCATGAGATCAACTCGAAGTTGGTCGAAAACCTATAAAAATAGAACACTAATTCAGTCCAATCATCCACGTTCGGAGATCGATCCCGATCGATCCCGTACCGTATTAGAAATTCTATTTGAACAAATTTTTAGTCAACATATTCAGGATCGAAACGCCACTGATAGAATTATTTTGTGTTATTGTGCAAGAAATTATTTATTGCTAAAAATCAGGAAAAACAGTTTTAGAAAATATAGAATTTCAATAAAACGCTCCGATACCACATGCGTCCCGCCAAACCGGACGACTTGGTCGCGAACCGAAAGCATCGAAAGGTGCGTAACGGCTTCGTGAATGTGGGCTTTTTGGCAGAATTCAAATTGGTCGCGTGTGCGCGACGAATTTGATGCGTATCCGTCGAAATTCACCGTATCGGCCTCTGTGCACTTTTCTAATTACTTTATGCACGCTCGTCAGATCGAGACGAAACTTACGCCAACAGAACCGTATCGTTTTTCTGGTCCTGCATGCCAAGTTTGTTCCGATTCTCAGACTGTTGATCGGACCGTCGTTTTACGGATCCCACGGTCCGACTCAACGGACGATTTGTGCACGGTCCGCCGAAATCCAACTTTGGACATACAATTGGGTTCATATCGAAAAACTGGACCTGTTGACAAATAGCTTGACGACTTTAGAGACCGTTGACTCTGGCATATTTTTCGGTGCAAAGCGGGTCCAACGGCGTACACCGTTTTGACCCAAAATTACTGTTTTGCCCTGTGTCCAGAATTGGACTTAAGGACAGGCAATCCTAGCTAATTTGATTATTCTGAGAACATTGGTACTGTTTATTTTAGCATCTGGAGACTTCTACATGTTTGACTGATTGTGGCTCATTGAGTGGTATAGTATTATTGGTTTCACCAGCTAAGGACCTCAGGCAAGTGCACTTTCTGATTACTTTCGATTTATAGTAGTCTTTTCATTTCATGTTTATACATATATCTTGCTGCTTGTTGACACGCTTGTCACACAGAGTAGTCGGGAGGGAAAATATCTTAGTAGACATGTGGACTACCCAGAAATATCCTCCGCGTCTTTCGTGGAGAATAGCAACTGCACACGACACGTGCAGGGTGCCGAATTTATCCCTTAGCCGTTCACATGTCAAAACGATATTTCACACCACATAGGTAGTTGTCTTTTATTTATTTTCCTTTTCTTCTCCACCGTGCCATGTCATCAGTACTTCCCAGTTTTCATATCTCATATGTTATTTTCATGTCTTGTTAATTCTATTGTGTTTTCGTATTGCCGTCGGTTTGTATACTTGTTTCCATTCTTGACTGGAAACCAATATTTTTCAAGTTTAGCCACGATCATTCTTAGCACTGGGAAGATATGGGTATGCTGAGGTCAACCTAGAAGTAGATAGTCATTGTATCATTTTTATAAATTGTGAGAACCTGTATTTCCTTTAATTTTAAATGTTGTAACTGTTGTAATAAACTTAGAAATATTAATGACCAGCAAATATTACATTTTATGATTTTGAGCATTTATTTCTTGAGGGCTGGATAGCGTTCTACCGCCGACTCTGCGGCGTAGGCCGGCTTGGACACGTCTCGTATCCGAAAAAACGGGTGCGGGTCGTGACACCTTGACTTAGCCGAATACGAGGCAACGGATGTATTTGCTATTAATACAAATTTATTACATAGAATTTAGAACGTTGGCCATTTGACACTCGGGTGTAGGCCGTTCTTATAAATAGTCGCATGAGGGAAAGCTTTGCTTTCATTCTTCAAAAGATGAACTTCGCCGGAGCTCTGCCTTGGCGAACTGTCAAACTCGAGCTTTTTCCGAGGGTGAAGATGCGCTGCCCTAGTCTTCCCGTCGCTCTGAGCTTCTGTGATAGTGTCTGTTGCATCCAAATATCAGGATCATCGAGTCCCGACACAGGCCGGTGGTGCCTGTTGCATGCAAAGATCGGGGCAGCCGCGCTCCGTCTTTCATTATGCTGGCAGAGCCACAGGTTGTCGAGTGTGCTGTTGCTTCCGAAGGTCGGAACGTTATGCCGCGATCCTTGTCGAGCTAGGAGAGCTCCTCCTCTTACTACACAAGGGCTGATTGGTGCTGATGAGAGAGAGTGATTCGCTCAGACTTTGCACGGAGATGCGCATACGATGAGATCTTAGAATGATGCGCCTGGACGAGACATCAGGATGATGTGCCTGACAGATGATGCGCCAGACAGGGGGCGCATGGCAGTTTGCTGCATCTGGCTGTAGCTTTAGAATCTTTCTTCTTTGTAGAAGTTCTCCTTTGTAAAGCCTTTCTTCAGACATGTAATAAACTTTTATATAAAAAAAAAAATTTTGAATGCTTTTTGTACTTTTCTTTTGCTGTGCCAAGTATCTGTTTGAGTTTCCTGGCGCCGTTGAGTTGGTCGCATGGTTGGGTTGAGCGCATAGTATTCTGGCCTATAGATGCGCCTGAAATTCCATGCTTCTACAACATGGAAATTCTATATGAAAAAATTGTCACCATGGTCCAAGTGGTTTGGAGGACTATATATCTGACCAGCGTCAATTTCTTGATTTCTGCTTTTAGGTGTTCGACATCGCTTCTGAGCTTGAAAATGGGCTGTTGTGAAGTACTACAAACGAGAATGCAAAGAGGGACTCCTGAATAGGAATCCCTAATCGTACTTTGTTTTTGATCTGGGTTGTGACAGTGGAGGGTTGTTTCTTTACTCCGTTGATGATCTGACTGTGATGGAGTAATGTCGGGCTCAACTTCACTTGCTGAGGGAAGCAGCAAGGACACTCTCTGGGATGCTCGGGACCTCATGAGGAATTCAGGAACAGGGGAATCGAGAGTCTCAAATGGAGGGGAACTCCTATTTATAGTTGATAGAGAGGGTCGCACATGCACCTATGAGTAGGCAGGCACTAGCTTCAGCTTGCCACATGGCACCCCTAAACAATGGTTGGTTGCGGCCAGGCGCACACTTTACTGGTGGGAAGACCATAGCCGACCGCCACGTAGTAGAAATACTTTAGAGAGAATTTCGAAATACTCCAAACTCGTTCTTTGGCGTGACTGGGCATTTAGACACGTGGCACGTGCCCGAGTCACACATGCGCCTAGGAGTCACTGTTCTAGGTGGCATATGGTACGTAGGTACGGGGGTAGAAGCACACCACCTAGGAAGGCTTAGGGAGACATACGCTTATTTACATTATTCCCGAGGAGAATGAACCTTGCCAGGCTTGATGCTAAAACAAGGTACGGGGCATACTTCGATCATTTGGGGCGCACGACCCATGAGCCTATAAGACCCCCTTCAATGTTTTCTAATTTTTAAAGAAATTTAGAAACACTTTCAATAGCAGTAGGGACGCGCCTTTAGATGATGCTGGCATAATCTTCTTTCAAATATGAACGGTTAGTTCGTTTCTATCTTGAATAGATAATTGTTTGTTTTCCTTCCTTATTAATGCACATGTCGTTAGAAGCCTATAAATAGGCATTGAGATGGCTGCCTAGAAAACCATTCGTCACGGGAGCCGAAGCGTTTAGATTCATTACTTTAAATGTCAAGTTCGTTTGCTGATCCTATAAATAGGGGTCATGGAGAGAATTCTTCTTTCGTTTCTTCTTCTTTCCTTTCTTCATGATCGACGTAAAGGCTTTCCCGACTTTTTTCTTCCTTGAAGATGACGAACTCAAGGCAAAGTCGCCTGACGCCTCCGTCGGCACGCTACTCGAAATTCTTATTATGGCATCGTTCAGCGTGGACACGATACACTTTTCTGTGGATGGTAAGTGATCTTCTATGGAGGGGGGAAGAAAAAACTTTGCTTGTCTCTGAAGCCATGAATATTGACAAGTTTGGGGCGTTCATCACTGCGATACATGCCTTAACATATGTCACGCGTCGTGATGCGCGTAGACTTCATTTCTTGGAAGACTTGGCTTCTTACGAACACTGTCATGTTGGAGCCTTTGTCATTTATGGCGTGCACTTCAATCTCTTACATGCATCGTATCCCGCATAGGCAATGTCAACGTGTTCATCATGCGAAGTGTCGACGTCGAGTTTCAGCTTGCACTAAAACACGTGTGCGCCACCGTGCTGCACGATGAGGCTTCTGTTGTGCGCTTATGAACTTTTTTGATAGGCACGCTTTTGCGTTGTTCGCTTACTGTCGAGCGTACATGACAACTTTTCAGCATGTAACTTTTTTCTTTTAAGTCTTTTGAAAAAGTCACTTTTGTCTTTTTTGCAGATTATATCTTGACTCGCGCTCACTTAAATGGAGCATGGAAGAGCATCATAAGCCAGTTGATTCGAAGAGACAACCGTTCTGATGCGGGATTTTGTTACGAGATGTAACGCCCCAGTCCCAAAATACGTAGGACTAGGAACGTAGACAAGCCAGCTGTATTCATACGAAGTACACTCCAATATATGGGAACCTCGTATGAATACATAAGCTGTAAAATACAGTAGAACCATAACTAATCTCATCCACACAAAGAAATGAATAAAAGATATCACATAATCAACTATGAATTGTCATTTGGTACATGTAGTTGGGCGGAGACAAATCCACTACCAACTATGAAAAAAATACATGATATACAAAAGAATGATTTTTGGCGAGCGAAGCGAAGACGATCCAAGTGCAATCATCCTCGAAGAAATATCGATGATCACGACTAGAGCTAGAACACCGGCGAAAGACAATAGCACACCCTGGAGAGATAACCAGGTCCTCATAGGGACGTAACAAGACACATAATATCATGCCATATAAACTGAATAAATATTGCTCAAATAAATAAGTCAATTGAATTATACATGGTCCAATACACACCTATTGAATTAGATTACCATCCCCCCAACCAAACAAGGACAGGAGATGGTAAACTAATTCACGGTGACGTATCTTTCCATGCTATGAATCCAATATGGTATTCGGACCCCAACAAGGTTCAATACCTTCTCATCGAAGTAGTAAGCCACACCTACAACCAAACAAGGACAAGATGTGACGAACTAATCCGCGACAAGTTATTGTTCCAAGCCACGGTCAGATACAAGTACCCAAACCAAAAGTACTTGTACCTAACGGATAAGGTAGCCTAACCGTTCTAAGTGAAATGTAGTTAAGATCAATCCTTCCTGCGCATGGACCCTGGCTAAATAGGATCGGCATGGTCCCCCCTTGGGGCACCAGAGGCCCAATCAGTAGGAGCATAACGTTTTGCAAAACGTCAGTGGCCGTTAGTAATCAAGAGTCATCAACCCCGTATCTCCAGCGGAGCATCCGGGTCACAAGGGAAAGTGCATTGAAGTCCATACGCTAAGGAATTGTCCTCCCCGCCCAATGCCTACTATGTTGTATCCACAACAGAAAACCTCTATAACCGCTAAGTCAACTAGCATGCAACCTCTATTAGCGGTTATTCTATCGCACGGCTTATACGCACCGGTGGCCAGCCAGTCACGTATGTCCGTGTTCTACATGCGACATACAACTTCGTTACACCGTGTCAAGGCCAATGAATGCAACACACACAGGTGGTCCCTTAAATCTAGGTTTAATGTGTAAGAAAAGTAATATATAGCATAAAATATAAATGAACAGTAAGTTCTAACAGGTTATGCCATGTATCACAGTTTATTTTGCATAAAAAATAATAAATAATGCATGAAATATGAGCTAAAATAAATAAACAGCAAATGGCAAGGTGTCTTGCCTGGTAGGACGCCAGGTGTACTGCAATATTAATGTGGCACAAACTGCAACTTCGGTTAACAACTATGCAAGGTGACCTCTGATGGTGGCACGGACAGTTCCATCGTGTCCAGGACGGTCAATTTAGTTAGGGTCAATAGGCGGAAGGAAAGAATTGGCAAGAGATAGGAAGATTGGGCTTAGTCTTGGACATGAGATTGATCGATAGAATTTGGATAAATATATGATTTTAGGAAAATATTTATAATAAATGAGAACTTTATTTTGCAAGTAAAAAAATAGTGTTTAGATAAATACTAAAATAAAAGAAACTGTGTTCACAGAAAACTCTTAAGTTTGTAGAAATACAATTTAGGTAGAAAACTATATTTTCCAAAAATATTCTAAGAGAAACAAAATAATTATAGAAAATTATTAAATGCTAAATTCCATATTTGTAAAACTATGGTTTTGTGAAAGAGTTTACTTTAAGTAAATAGAAATTTACAACAATATATCTTAGCTTATAATATTGTTGTTACCATTAATAAAAAATAGTTTTTATGAAATTATCTATTTTGGCTAGTAAAGCAACTTAGAAATAATTGGTACTAATAGTGCAATAACAAAGATATAGTAATAATATTTTAAATTATTTATCAAATATTACATACTGTATAACAAAAATCTTGGTAAAAATAACCCAATTAGGAAAACAACAACAACATTAATAATAATAATAATTATAATAATAACAATAATAATAAAAATAACAATAATAATAGTAATAAAAATAATGATTTAATAAAAGGAAACAGCAAACAAAAGCATAAAATAATAAAATAATAAAATAACTAAAATAAATATCCTAATTTAACTACTGTTCTCATTTAGAGGGGAAGAGAGGGAAGGAGATTGGGGACGAGATTTTCCGGCGGAGCTGCCGGCCGAGAGTGGCGGCGGCGGTCGCGGTGAAGGGGAGGTGGCTCGTGCGGGCGGTGGAAGGCTGAGAGGGAGAGAGGGAAGTGAGAAAGTCGGTGGGAGGAGAGGCGGAGTCGGTGTTCGGGGTTCCGACGGACCGCACGGGAGGACGGATGAGAAAAGCGGTGAGGGTTAGTCGGAGGCGGAGGCGAGAAGCGGTGAGGGTTAGTCGGAGGCGGAGGAAGAAGTGGAGGTCGGCAGGCTCGGGAGAGGGTCCGGCGAGGCGAGGAAGCGGAAAAAACGGTGGAGGAAAGGGGAGATGGGCGCGCGGCCGGGCTCGTCGGCGGGCGGCACCGGAAGGAGGAGGAGCTCGCGCGAGCGGCGGGCGCGCGAACTCGACGAGGGGGTACGGAGGCTGACGGAGATGGAGGCGAGGCTGGTTGCGGTGGCTAGGAGCGATGATCGCCGGGTCTGGGCGGACGTCGACGGCGAGAGGATTGCTAAGGCGGAGCAACGGGATCGGAGGACGGCTACTCCGGCGGAGAAGGTAGGTACGACAGCGTTGGTGTTGGTTTCTGTTTTCTTTTTTCTTTTTTTGGCTGTGGGTTTACCTTTGGTCGTCGGCGTTGGCGCCGATGACGGTGGTGGTGGTCGACTGAACTTTGTGGATTTTTGGGTTGGGTGATGGGAGGATACGGTAGCGCTGGTCGAGGTGGTGTTGATGGGTGGCGGTGGTGATGGTAGGGTTGGTCGTGGTGGCCGAATTTGGTTGGTCATGGTGGCAGTGGGCTGGGGTTAAGCTACGACGGTTTCAGATGTGTTCAGATGGCAGTGATGATGTTGAAGTCGGCAAAAATATTGATGGTGGTGGGAACAACCGGGGTCGGGAATTCGGGCAAGAAGAAGGAGATGGTGGGGAGGGTTCGGATGATGGTGATGAACCGGAGAGGGTACGGGCTGTGATGGGCCGAGGAGGGGACGACGATGGTGGTGCAGACGCTGAGTCGAGGTCAAGGCAACATGCCGAGGAAGACAGGGAGTTTAGGTTAGGTAGTTAGGAATTACGTGTCCTGCGTAACACAGGATTGGGTGGACGTGTCCGGGGTTGTCGGACACGGGAAAGAGAAATTGTAATATAATAGAGAACGATGGAAATGAATATGGACACTACACGGTGCACGCATGAGAGATGGCGCTTGGCTATGGAGTTTGAAGAATTTGTGTATTGTAGCAATTTATGGATGAGTACTGCCTATTTATAGGATGTGGGAATTCCCAATTGGATAAGAATTAGGAGTAATTAAACCCAATTTAGATAATTCGATCTATAATTTAATTTAATTCAATAAATCCAAATCCAAATCAAATCCAATTTAAATCTAATTAAATTCTATCTTTTATTTTAAAATCAATTAAAATAAATCAAATTCCAAATATAGATATTAATTTACTATTTAAAACATATCCATAAATCAATTCAAGATTAAAATTGCTACAATAATTTCAAAATATGTTTTCTAAAAATACTATAATAAAATTTCAAAAATACATTATTATTTAAAAAAAACTTAATAAAAATATTTATGAAATATATATGTAAGCACAAATAAAGCATACATGATTATGCTTTTCCTAATATACCATAAAATATTATTTATGATTAACTGCTAAAAACAAAAGGCTTTTTATAGCAAGAATAATAATTATATATAATATTTTGAAAGTGTATAATAAAATAGAAAAAATATTTTTCTAAAATATGTACGCTCGCACATATTCGCACTCGACGAGCAAGAAAAATAATTTCGTGCGCGACGTACAATACGACTACTTGACGTACAATACAAAATTTTAAATCAGTACCAAATTTAATTTAAAAAATAGTAAATTTAGGGGTTTTACATCCTACCCAACTTAAAAGAATTTCATCCCCGAAATTAAGAATTTGTAGGGGGTGAGAAGACACAAGGGGGTATCGGTAGGGAACAATCAATTATAAGGCTCAACAAATTTGTCGTAAGAAGTTGCGATCTAGATCATAGATAAATAATACGATATGGTCGTAGGTAGTGAGTGAGGGTCATAGTAGGGCCGAGAAGAAGGACGAGGAGTTTAGGATGAAAACATAGCAACATCGAGTGGTAATGGTCATAATTGATAGGACAACTAGAGGAATTTCAAGTATAACGCCTTCATCCTTCTAAAATTGGGAAGGCGAAAGCAATATAGAGTTCGAAGGAGGCATTATCGAATATGAATACGTGATTCAAAGACGATCGAATAATTTCAAGGAATGTCAAGGCAGTCGTGGATAGGATTCTAAAGGGCAAGTTTAGCTATGTCCCCATCTACGTAGAACGATATATAGAAGCGAACCAAAGTGCACTTGGTTGATCAGACCATTATGCACTGGTTCTGATTAGACGATACGTTAGTGGGAGCTCTTCCAGTAACATATGTCATGAACAAGCTTGATAAATCAATGAACTTGCAAATCTAGGTTATAGTAGAAATTTGTCAAGAGAGTGAAATTATAGACATGAGAGTTTAAAATTGAGAGGGTTTATAGTTGAACTTCTAAAGATTCTAAGTCATGTCCTGTGATGGTCTTTATACAGTCGTCCTATAGTCTTCTTGTCCAAGTCCTTGGTTGACTAGACGGGTTAGGGTCCTCTAGATTCTAGAATATAAGTAAACTTGCTAATATAGGTCACTAGGACAAGGGGTTGCTAGGTCATAAGGCATTCTACCAACTTAAAAGAATTAAACTAATGGTGTTTGGGACATCTAACTAGTTGGGTCAATCTCTAGCAAGCACGAAGGGAAGATAAGAATAATGATAGAATGAATCAAGCAAGATGCAATCGATGAGTCAAACGATAGACAAAATCAAGGAAAGAGGTCAAGTATGTGGATGAGATCCTAGACTTCTAATCCTATTCGCAGGCTTGCTTGGTACGGTAAAGTAACCAAATAATTTATCTTGACCTGCATGGGCCACCACAAAAACATGTAACGCCCCAGTCCCAAAATACGTAGGACTAGGAACGTAGACAAGCCAGCTGTATTCATATGAAGTACACTCCAATATATGGGAACCTCGTATGAATACATAAGCTGTAAAATGCAGTAGAACCATAACTAATCTCATCCACACAAAGAAATGAATAAAAGATATCACATAATCAACTATGAATTGTCATTTGGTACATGTAGTTGGGCGGAGACAAATCCACTACCAACTATGAAAAGAATACATGATATACAAAAGAATGATTTTTGGCGAGCGAAGCGAAGACGATCCAAGTGCAATCATCCTCGAAGAAATATCGATGATCACGGCTAGAGCTAGAACACCGGCGAAAGACAATAGCACACACCTGGAGAGATAACCAGGTCCTCATAGGGACGTAACAAGACACATAATATCATGCCATATAAACTGAATAAATATTGCTCAAATAAATAAGTCAATTGAATTATAACATGGTCCAATACACACCTATTGAATTAGCTTACCATCCCCCCAACCAAACAAGGACAGGAGATGGTAAACTAATTCACGGTGACGTATCTTTCCATGCTATGAATCCAATATGGTATTCGGACCCCAACAAGGTTCAATACCTTCTCATCAAAGTAGTAAGCCACACCTACAACCAAACAAGGATAAGATGTGACGAACTAATCCGCGACAAGTTATTGTTCCAAGCCACGGTCAGATACAAGTACCCAAACCAAAAGTACTTGTACCTAACGGATAAGGTAGCCTAACCGTTCTAAGTGAAATGTAGTTAAGAACAATCCTTCCTGCGCATGGACCCTGGCTAAATAGGATCGGCATGGTCCCCCCTTGGGGCACCAGAGGCCCAATCAGTAGCAGCATAACGTTCCGTAGAACGTCAGTGGCCGTCAGTAATCATGGGTCATCAACCCCGTATCTCCAGCGGAGCATCCGGGTCACAAGGGAAAGTGCATCGAAGCCCATACGCTAAGGAATTGTCCTCTCCGCCCAATGCCTACTATGTTGTATCCACAACAGAAAACCTCTATAACGCTAAGTCAAACTAGCTTGCAACCCCTATTAGCGGTTATTCCTATCGTACGCTTATACGCATCGGTTGCCAGCCAGTCATGCATGTTCGTGTTCTACATGCGACACACAACTTCGTGTTACAACGTGTCAAGGCCAATGAATGCAACACACACAGGTGGTCCCTTAAATCTAGGTTTAATGTGTAAGAAAACTAATACATAGCAGGAATATAAATGAACAGTAAGTTCTAACAGGTTATGCCATGTATCACAGTTTATTTTCTATAAAGAAAATAATAAATAATGCATGAAATATGAGCTAAAATAAATAAACAGCAAATGGCAAGGTGTCTTGCCTGTAGGACGCCTGGTGTACTGCAATGATTAATGTGGCACGAACTGCAACTTCGGTGTAACGACTATGCAAGCTGACCTCTGATGGTGGCACGAACAGTTCCATCGGGTCCAGGACGGTCAATTTAGTTAGGGTCAATAGGCGGAAGGAAAGAATTGGCAAGAGATAGGAAGATTGGGCTTAGTCTTGGACATGAGATTGATCGATAGAATTTAGATAAATAATATATGATTTTAGAAATTATTTATAATAAATGAGAACTTATATTTTTGCAAGTAAAAAATAGTGTTTAGATAAATACTAAAATATAAAAGAAACTGTGTTCACAGAAAACTCTTAAGTTTGTAGAAATACAATTTAGGTAGAAAATTATATTTTCCAAAAATATTCTAAGAGAAAGAAAATAATTGTAGAAAATTATTAAATGCTAAAATCCATATTTGTAAAACTATAGTTTTGTCAAAGAGTTTACTTTAAGTAAATAGAAATTTACAACAATATATCTTAGCCTATAATATTGTTGTTACCATTAATAAAAAGAGTTTTTATGAAATTATCTATTTTGGCTAGTAAAGCAACTAAGATAATAATTGGTACTAATAGTGCAATAACAAAGATATAGTAATAATATTTTAAATTATTTATCAAATATTACATACTGTATAACAAAGATCTTGGTAAAAATAACCCAATTAGGAAAACAACAACAATATTAATATATAATAATAATAACTATAATAATAAAAATAACAATAATAATAGTAATAAAATTGATGATTTAATAAAAGAAAACAGCAAACAAAAGCATAAAATAATAAATAAATAAAATAATAACTAAAATAAATATCCTAATCTAACTACTGTTCTCATTTAGAGGGGAGAGAGAGAGGGAAGGAGATCGGGGACGAGATTTTCGACGGAGCTGCCGGCCGAGAGTGGCGATGGCGGTCGCGGTGAAGGGGAGGTGGCTCGTACGGACGGTGGAGAGGCTGAGAGGGAGAGAGGGAAATGAGAGAGTCGGTGGAAGGAGAGGCGGAGTCGGAGTTCGGGGTTCCGACGGACCGCACGGGAGGGCGGATGAGAGAAGCGGTAAGGGTTAGTCGGAGGCGGAGGCGAGAAGCGGTGAGGGTTAGTCGGAGGCGGAGGCGAGAAGTGGAGGTCGGCAGGCTCGGGAGAGGGTCCGGCGAGGCGAGGAAGAGGGGAAAATGGTGAAGGAAAGGGGAGATAGGCGCGGCCGGGCTCGTCGGCGGGCGGCGCCGGAGGGAGGAAGAGCTCGCACGAGCGGCGGGCGCACGAACTCGACGAGGGGGTACGGAGGCTGACGGAGATGGAGGCGAGGCTGGTTGCGGCGGCTAGGAGCGGATCGTCGGGTCTGGGCGGAAGCCGGCGGCGAGAGTATTGCTTAGGCGGAGAAACGGGATCGGAGGGCGACTACTCCGGCGGAGAAGGTAGGTACGGCGGTGTTGGTGTTGGTTTCTCTTCTTTCTTTTTCTTTTTTTTTTTCTTTTTTGGCTGTAGGTTTTTCTTTGGTCGTCGGCGTTGGCGCCAGTGACGATGGTGGTGGTCGACTAAACTTTGTGGGTTTTTGGGTTGGGGTGATGGGAGGATACGGCGGCGCTGGTCGAGGTGGTGTTAATGGGTGGCGGTAGTGATGGTTGGGTTGGTCGTGGTGGCCGGGTTTGGTTGGTCATGGTGGCGGTGGGATGGAGTTAAGCCACGATGGTTTCAGATGGGTTTTGATGGAATGATGATGTTGAAGTCGGCAAAAATGTTGATGGTGGTGGGAACAACCAGGGTCGAGAAGTCAGGCAAGAAGGAGGAGATGGTGGGGAGGGTTCGAGTGATGGTGATGAACCGGAGAGGGTACGGGCTGTGATGGGCCGAGGAGAGGACGGCGATGGTGGTACAGACGCTGAGTTAAGGTCAAGGCAACAGGCCGAGGAAGACAGGGAGTTTAGGTTAGGTAGTTAGGAATTACGTGTCCTGCGTGACACAGGATTGGGTGGACGTGTCCGGGGTTGTCGGACACGAGAAAGAGAAATTGTAAATGTAATAGAGAACAATGGAAATGAATATGGACACCGACACGGTGCACGCATGAGAGATGGCGCTTGGCTATGTAGTTTGAGAAATTTGTGAATTGTAGCAATTTATGGATGAGTACCTGCCTATTTATAGGATGTGAGAATTCTCAATTGGATAAGGATTAGGAGTAATTATACCCAATTTAGATAATTCGATCTATAATTTAATTTAATTCAATAAATCCAAATCCAAATCAAATCTAATTTAAATCTAATTAAATTCTATCTTTTATTTTAAAATCAATTAAGATAAATTAAATTCCAAATATAGATATTAATTTACCATTTAAAATATATTCATATATCAAATCAAGATTTAAATTGCTACAATAATTCAAAATATGTTTTCTAAAAATACTATAATAATAATTTCAAAAATACATTATTATTTAAAAATAAACTTAATAAAATATTTATGAAATATATATGTAAGAACAAATAATGCATACATGATTATGCTTTTCCTAGTATACCATATATATTTTTATGATTAATAACTGCTAAAAACAAAAGGCTTTTTATAGCAAGAATAATAATTAGATATAATATTTTGAAAGTGTATAATAAAATAGAAAAAAAATTTTCTAAAATATGTACGCTCGTACATATTCGCACTCGACGAGCAAGAAAAATAATTTCGTGCGCGACGTACAATACGACTACGCGACGTACAATACAAAATTTTAAATCAGTACCAAATTTAATTAAAAAATAGTAGAAATTTAGGGATTTTTCACGAGATCAAGCAAAGTGATCCCTATTCGTACAGCATGCTAGCTGTCTTTACTCCTGAGACGAGACGTATTGTCCGCCGATATAGTGCTGGATCTATAGGGTTAGGACTGCTTGTCCTAGTTGGCACCCTATCTTCTAGCAGCTTCTCCGCATGGGCGAGGCGTCCACTCTAAGCATTCGAGACGACCTTCCTTCTTATCTTGAAAAATTAATGCAGGCCCAGTGCTAAAGAATTTATGATAACTGTCCTTGTCGTGGGAAATTTGCCACATCACTGTCCTCTACAGTGGGGGGCATTTGTCACACCACTGTCCTTTGTAGTGAGGGGGCAATGAGTCAATAGTAGATTTCCATCATATAATCATGAATATCAATGAAAAATCTAATCATGTAGTAGATTTCCATCATATGTAATCATGAATATCAATTAAAAATCTCTCTCTTTTTGTTGTCTTTATGTAAATTGCTTGTGATTACGGACTTTTGTAGACTCGTCTTTCTTTTGACGTTTTATTTTGAAGGGTGAAAAAGATGTTTGTTCATAGGTGATATGAACATGACAAACACGGGATACTAGATAGGTAACTTACTCAGTGGTTGAGGGAACATGGTAAGGAACATGAGAACAACTCAGAGGTAGTATGGACATGTTTGTTTGATGGGCTTATCATGAATGTACCTAGAACTAGGTGTGGGCGATAAGCGACGGTCTTTGTCAACAGAGGTGATATGGATGTGTTGAAACAAGATCGATAGGTAAGAATATACACTCAGAGGTAATATGGACATAGAAGACATTCAGACCAAGATGTGATAAGAACCAAATGTAGGAATAGATAAGAACCAACTATAGGAATGGAAGATAAACTGGACATTCATATATAGTATTCTTGAGAAACTTGTCGTAATAGGCATCATGAGCAAATCTCTGTTAGGTTTTGCTAGCCGGTACACACCATTGGATAGATCATTTCAACAACAAACAGTCCCTCCCATTTAGGTTGGAACTTTCCAGCAGTCTTGTGAGTCATGATCAATGGCCTTCTAACTGATAAGACCATATTGTCGACCCGAAATGACCTTTCTTTGACCTTTTTTGTTGAAGGCTCCCGAGATTCGTGCCTGGTGTAGCTCAATGCGTTGTTGAGCTTGAAGGCATTTTTCGTCGAGTGCTTCCAATTCTTGTAGTCGCAAGCGATAATTATCTTCTATAGTCAAATGACTGTTAAGAGATACCCGTAGAGAGGGATTTTGGAGTTTCAAAGGGAGCACGGCTTCACTTTTGTATACCAGTGAGAATGGCGTACTACCGGTAGGTGTACAGACTATGGTTCGGTAGGCCCAGAGGCATTCGCCGAGCTTCTCGTTCCAGTCACGCTTATTGGAAGACACGACTTTTTTAAGGAGTTTGATAATTATTCTATTGAAAGCCTCGGCCAACGCATTAGCTGCGGGGTTATAGGCTGTCGACGCTATGCTTTGGATTCGGTGCTGGTCATAGAATCGATGGAAGGAGCCGCTGACGAATTGTGGGCCATTGTCATGGATAATCCTCCAAGGTAACCCAAATCGGTAAATAACATGATGCTTGAGGAACTTGATCACGTCGGAGATTTTACTTCCACGAGTGGTATAGGTTTCGACCACTTTGAGAAATAGTCGGTTATAGGCAAAATAAATCGATGAACTTTTCATGAGGGAGGGGCAATCGTGCCAATGATGTCCATTTCCCATGATTCGAATGGACAAGATGCCACCATTGGGTACAAGAATTCTTACGGTTGGTAAATGAAGTCAGCGTGGATCTGGCATATTTGGCATTTCTTAGCATATGCCAGGGCGTCGGCTATCATTGTAGGCCAATAGTAACCCATGCACCTGAGTCGGTCTTGGAGTTTAGGCCCTGGTTGATGAGCTCCGCAAGTGCCGTCATGAGCCTCGTGCAGTGCATCTTTAGCGTCATGTCCTGATAGGCATCGAAGTAGGAGTCCGTCGAAGAAACGGCTGTGTATCGTTTTAGTTTGAGTATCACAATAAAACTGAAGATAGCGCCTTCTGACAGAAGCCGCTTCTTCTGCGTTATCCGATAAGATTCCATACACTGTGAAATCTATAAAAAAGGATCGCCAATCTCGAATGTCTTCTCCAACCTCTGTGGACATGCAAGCTTGTATGTATAAGTTATTCTTAGGACATACCAACTATTGCCCTATCACCGTGATAATGTGCTTAGTCCCGATAGGCGCTGCCAATGATGCTGCCAATCCTGCTAGAGCATCAACTTCCAGGTTCTATAATCTGGGAACGTGTTCTATAAAGAACCCTATAAAGGTAGAGATTATGGAAATTATTATTTAATGGTGTAGGACCAAGTTCTCATGTCGGACCTCGTATTGACCCCGAACTTGGTTAACAATCAGCTGAGAATCGCCGTAAGATTCCAAAAAGTCGACCCCCAGCTCTTTGGCTAGTCGATGTCCGATGATGAGAGCATTGTACTTAGCAACATTTTTAGAACACAATTCTAAGAGTGAATACGCTCGTTGGATGACCAAGTCATCGGAAGAGATTAACACTACCCCCATTTATGCCACAATATCGCCTTTGGAACCTGTTCTTGAAGCACCGTCAAAGAAAAGTTGCCAAAAAGGCTCTTCCGTGGTGGTGTGGGCATCCATTACTTTATCCGGGATATCTTTGTAGAGCTTTGATGTCTCAACTACGGGATAAGAAGCCAGGAAATCAGCTAATGCTTGACCTTTGATCGCCTTTTGTGGGACAAATACCATATCATAAGGGGACAGAAGTATCATCCATATGGCAAGGCAAGAGTTTAATGCCCCCATCTTGGTCATAAGGACCCTGAGGGGATTGACCTGAGAGATGACATGAATCGTCTGTCCGACTATAGAATGTCAGGTTTTCTGGATAGCGAAGACGAGGGCGAGGTATTCTTTCTCCACAGAGGTATACCTGTGCTCAGCTCCGATCAGCTGACGGCTGAGATAATAGATAGCCTATTTGTGACCCACATTGCTATTATGAGCTAACAGGGCTCTGAGAGAGTGATCCAAGGCTTGGACGTACAGCAGAAATGGTCTTTCTATGACTGGGGCTACTAGGACTGGAGGATTCGTACGGTATTCTTTTATGTCTTCGAAGGCTCGCTGGCTTTCCTCAGTCCAGACATAGGATACCCCTTTCTTCATCAGTTCAGTGAAAGGTTTGCAACATCCTGAGAGGTTGGAAATAAAACTTCTGATGTAGGCCAAGAGCCCCTGAACACCGTAAAGTTTACGAAGGTTCCTTGGCGGTTGCATTTTGATGATGGATTTGTCTTCACAGGGTCGACATGGATACCCTTCGAAGTTACAATGAAGCCTAAGAAATTGCCAATGGACACCCCAGGAAGGACTTGGCTGGATTCATCTTTAACTGGTGTGTCCTCATTAAATCAAAGACGATTCTTAAATCATGAAGGTGAACACCACGAAAGCGACTTTTGACAGTAATGTCATTGACGTAACTTTCGACTGTCTTACGCAGGTATTTGCAGAATATGATACTCATCGTACGCTGGTACGTTGCACCCGCATTCTTCAAGCCAAATGGCATCACTGTGTAATAGAATACCCCCATCAGAGTCCGAAAGGACGTATGTTTCTCATCGTCTGGAAACATCTTGATCTAGTTATAGCCAGAGTAACCATCCATGAAAGACATGCGCTCAAAACTGCAGGTGTTGTCGACCATCACGTCGACGATGGGTAATGGGAATTCGTCCTTCGGGAAAGCGGTGTTTCGATCACAGAAATCTATACGAACTCGGCGCTTCTCGTTCTTCTTTATAACTGGAACGATATTGGCCACCCAATCTGGGTGTTGTTCCTCGCGGATGAAGATGCTCTTTTATTAGATTGTTGACTTCCTTTTTGATAGCGTTCATGGCATCGACGTAAAAATGTCGTTGATGTTGCTTCACTGGCTTAGCTTTAGGCAGGATATTTAGTTTATGTATGGTGACATTTGGGTCTAAGCCCAGCATATCTTCGTAACTCCAGGCGAAGACGTCTATGTATTCTCTTATAAGCTCAATACGAGACTCGTGATCCTCTCCTTTCAAACTTTAGCTAATGAAGATCGGTTAAGGAGAATAGTTGTCTCCTAAGTTGATTTGTACAACCTCATCTTCAGTTGGTGGTTCGCGTAATTCGAAACATTTCTTCCATTGAGCATCAAATTGCTGAGCCCAGGGTTCAACTTCGAGGGGTTCGAAGAATGGCTCATCGTCTTCATCGACTTGGTCCGCTGACGTCATATTCACTTACAACGTTCTACGGAACACCTCCCTGATACTGATGTCGGAGTCGTAGGAGGAGTCTGAAGAGTACGTGTGAATTACTACCTTGCATCGCGAAACTTTGAGCACTTTAGGCGGGACATATCCGAGGCCGTAGCGAGTTTTCTGATAATACTGGCCAGACTTGCCTTTAGGAACAATAATCATGATCGACAAGTGACGACGCTTTTCATAATTGAGACCCATATTACTAAGGTCATAACCCATCTTCTGGATGATGTTCCTAGCTTGAAGGGTATAGTGGTGAGCCTAAACTGTACCGACTTCAGTTTCTGGCTCATAAAGAGTATAAGTCCAGGAGCCGTCTACTCGGCCAAAGATGATGGGTTCTTCTCCCTCCTTCCGCACCGGTACTATAAAATAGGCGCCACATACAGGGAGTACTTGTTTTAATGAATAAACAAACGCAATTTGTGTCTTAGTGATAAACTCAGGTTTTGTTCTAGAGAATAAGCAGATAAATTAGGCGAGTAGTTTAAAGGCATTCTTTTATTGATAAAATAGGACAATTCGTCCTTAGGGATTACACCGTCAAATATGGAAAAGTTGGGTACAACCGCATTATTAAGACCTTTACCCCCAGCACATGAGATAGGCAAGGATGGAGTAGGATGAGGCGGGCTGCGTAGCTTTACCACAATCGGCTTGACAGAAGGGTTTCCCTTCATTGGCGATTTCTCATTCAATCGTACAACCAAAGGAGTTATAGCTTGAACTGCAGACATCGTAGGGTGTTCTTTAGTAGGTAGCCCTCCTTTCAATCGGACTATCAGCAGGGCAGTAGTCTCAACTGTAGGTGTCATAGGGCGTTCCTTTAGACGCACTCTGGTGGGCTCCTCGAAGGCGGTTTGAGCCTCGACTTCGTCATCAGCGTCTTCATCTGAGTCCTTCCAGTGTTTCTTTCGTAATAGCCGAGACTCAGTGTAGTAAACCTCAATCCCTTTAAAGGGGTCAATGTTTGCGAACTCAGTTTTTACCACTCCATCGCTGTTGATATATTTGAAGTATTGGTGGAGGGTAGATGGAACGATCATGTGATCATGGATCCAAGGTCGTCCGAATAGGATATTGTAGCAGACATCGACGTCAATGACATAGCAAGTTGCTTCAGTCTTCAAGTCACCAATCTGAATTTTTAAGCAAATTTTCCCTTCTAGGCGCGCAACTCTTGCCGTTATTGAAACCACTGATTATGGTTTGAGTTGCAGAAAGCCAATGCATTGGGATCCCTAACGTATGTAGCAGACGGTGGGGGATAATGCTCACAGATGAACCAGGGTCGATGTGCATACGATCGACCTTGACAGTGCTAACGTACCCTGTATAGTACAAGGATCAGGCACGCCTATTATTCTTTAACAACATATCCTGTTGTGAGAATCTGATATTGGGTATTGCCTCTATCACACCGTGGCATTTAGGACATGCAGCAGGGTCTTCGTCTGGCTGTTATATCTCTCTCAAGTAGAATTCAGCATTTTGTAATGCCTCGGTCAGAGCTTCTCGGGTCTCCTTGGAGAGGTGGAGGAGTTCAAACAGCGACAGTCTGGCCGGGGTATTGGCAAACTAAACCAAAATGTCAAAATTGTAGGGCCGATCCAACCCTGCAGTGGTATCCTTTTTGAGGGGTTTGTCGAAACGCCCCTCCTTTTGCTTCTGTTTGTCCGTCGTTGGCGGTTGAGATGGGCCCGGCTCTGAAGCACCGAAAGCTGCAACTGTTGGCACGGGTATTGTTTCCTTTGCCAGGGCCTGGTCATAGTTACGCAAGTATTCTAGACCAGTCCTGGTTGCTTCGACCCTTTCGTCATCAGACGAGGCAGAGACATCATTATAAGATTTTACCTTCCTGCCTTTGGTCTTAACAGCATGATGTACGGCAGGCTTGGTCAGGTCATCGGTGAGATCGAGAAGCACCCACATGACCTCCCTTCGAGGTGTTTTGACAGGGACTAACCCCAAGGCATGAGCAGTCGAGACGTTAATAACCTCTATAGTTGATTTAGGAATTGGGATGACCCCATCTTGTGCATCCATAGGCGAAAACTTGTCGAACTGGAGGGTTACCATGTTGGCGGAGACCTCTTTTTTCCTCAAAGTCCAGTGATAGCACGTTGGCATCTACTAGTCGCTGTATATGATTCTTCCGAATCTAGCAGTCTCTAGTCGAGTGGTGGACGTACCGATGGTAATGGCAGTATTTGGGATCATCCACCTTGTCTACTTCATCAGGACATCTAGGAGGGTAAGCTTCTCACCCTCGAGTAGAACATTAAGTAACTCCAGGGCATCCTCATCTTTGAAGGAGTATTTCCCCTTTTGTATTGGGGGTCTTTCAGGCTTCTGAATAGGAACTGTACCCCGGTTGAGACTCGCTGTCATAACTTGTTTTGCTTTGGGCTCTCGCTCATTGTTATTAGGTGCTATGGTAGGCCTTCTGTATGTCTCATTTGGAAGGCCTATTTCCAATAAGTGGGCCTCATTGGCCTTCCTCTTGGCATCTTCGGCATTGATGATGAATGTCGCCCAGTCTGCGTGGCCGGAGGAGCCGGTCCACAGTCACGTCATAGGGGACAAGCCCTTCCGACAAGTATCTATAAAGATTGCTTCAGAAATCCCTGGATGCAGCCGCAGCACGGCTTGCTGAAACTGCCCTATGTAAACTCGGGCAGATTCCTTGTCCTTCTGAGTGGTGTCCATCAAGGTGGACATCGACATGCCCATCCCTGACTCATAGAATTGAGACAGGAACAAATGCTGGAGGGCATCAAAGGTCGAAACGGAGTTGTATTGGAGACTACAGAACCATTCGTAAGCAACCCCTCTTAAGGCGCCGACAAACAGTTTAGCAAGGAGGGCATCGTCCCTCGGTAAATGCCCCGTCATTGCATTGAAATAATTGAGATATTGAAGGGGGAAATCCTTCTCGTCGAAAGGAGTGATAGTCATCGGCTTGAATTTGGGAGGGTAAATCATCCTACTCTATTCAACTGGGAAGGGTTGATTGAGTCCCAGCTTTCGTCGAGTTTCTTGTCTATACCTGGCATCAGCTCTGGCCTGAAGCTCTCAGATGGCTTTAAGGACCTCTCCTGATACTGCTGGCTCAGATGCTTGTGGCATGTAATGATTACTGGCTGCAGGAGGTAATACTACGTGATGACTCATAGTTGGGAGATTTGGGGCATTTGACTCTCCATTATTTCCTAGCTCTGGGGCTTGTGCTGGTGGTTGTAGAAGCAGGAAAAATTATAGCTGATGCAAGGTGCAGGAGGGTGCTCTCGTCACCCACCTTCTTCCTACAATGGTCCAGATGACATATGGCACAGGTTAGTGTCCCCATTACCGACCTAACATCACATAGGCACAGACAATAAGATGCGTAGACCAACCAAGGATGAAGACATTCTCAGGATAAAGTTCAGAAAAAATACTCTTCTTATTGATCGTAGCTTCAAGGGTCTATTACACAGGCTTATCGCAAGTACATAAGAAAGAAGTTTCTTGAATCTCATTTACAAGGATCAATTACAAGGTCTTTGTTATACAAGTGAGAATAGAAATTTCTATGAACATAAGGGAAGGATCGTCTTTGATGGGCAGCCTTCACAGTGTGATCGTTATAGAAAGGAGAGAGATATATAGTCTACATCCAACTCTCTTCCCCACAGACTTACAGTGTCATCAGAGCCAACCCTCTTGTCACCAAGAAAAGCTAGAGCTTCAATATATACTAAAGCAGTGGACGACCCAGAACCACAGCACGACGAAGCCCCATTGCTACAAAAGATCAAGGAAGAGCACGGCTGGCTATTCATCGGGTGAGAAACCGATCTCGAACCCGTGGCTTGGATCTCCCATATCCCGCAGACGTCGCTCAGAGTCGAACTCCCTAGGAAGGACATTTGTATACTTCTCAAGAGCTGTGATGGCTCCTTCTATACATAGTTCCTCTATAAGAATGTGGCTCCTACAAACGAGAGAAGCCTCAACCAGCAGCCAACTTACACAAGGCCGATCGCCGCTCGAAGTTAAGTTTGGATCTTGTATGATAGTGAAGGATGCCAAGAAGAAGACAACGACTCTTCATGTCAATCCCTTGACCAAATATTTTTTTCTCTTTTCGTGAATTTATTAAATTAAAACCCATCCTTACTTGTCATATATATTTGTTATGCATATATTTGCAATGAGTATCAATAGAGGATATAGGAAATAAATGAGTTTGACAGGACCCAAATACAAAATTCCTGTTTTCAAATTTAAAATAGTTGGCCGGTTATAAACACCCTGTATTCGTATGGGTTCCAAATTCTTGGGATAAACACAGGAGTTTTAAACCAAATCCTCCCTCTATCCAATCCTTCCTTGATCAAATCTGGAATTCTCCTATAAATATGGAAGGATCAGGCAACCTCGTTCTCTATGAATGAACCCTAAATTCTGCCACCCTATTCCTTCCTGGAACTGAGGAATAGGAGCATTCGAACTCCTTAAGCAGGTAAGCCTTCATCCCTCACATCAATTGTCTGATTTTAGTTTTGGTCTATAGATATTATTCTGCTAAGTTGTAGCCTAGGTATTTGCTTTTAATCCTGACAAAGCCCAGAAGGGAAGAGAGATGGTAGGTACTCGATAATGCCTATGTAGAGTTATAGAGGCCATATGAACTGCTAGTACCCATTAACACTGCCATATGAACCTTTCTTACACCTAATGGATGTTAACAAGGAGTTTTCCTTGTATACAATCAAAAACTGTCATGAATCTCCTTTTACCCTTATTGATCAACAGATACTAGCATATAGGCCATCTAGCCTAGGCTCTGTTTTTAGGAGCACCCTTGAATCCAGGGAGGACCATCAAAGAGATGGTAACTGAAGGGGGTTTTCTCTCCACATTAACTTGGGATGATTTGAGTTGAACCATCTCCTGCATCCATTAGAAACTGTTAAGGAAGGAGTCTTGGATTTATCAGGATATTGATAGGAACTTAGATGAGTGTATGCAGGGTATGCAGGGGACTTGACCACCCCTGTATCAAAGTCCCTGCATTATTTGTTGTCCTGCATCACCAAGTAACAGCTTTTACTTTCCAGTCCCTCTTAAACCAAAACTCCTAGAACTAGGACCTTAAGCTGGCACCTTAGAGTAGCTCAGCTAGAGGGGAAGCCAACTGTGTTGGAAATGCAGTAAAAGGCATTTGTTATGGATCTGGGTATTGTTCAATGGTGTACTAATGGTTCTTGTCTACTGCTGTTAGGACCCTTAGTTATTTGTTACCTCTTATTTAACTTGTAACTACTTGGTACGCTTGTGACAATATTTTTCCAGTAACACCCTTTTTTTGAGCCTTTACAAGGTCTTATGTATACCTGAGTGCCCTCCTATAGGGGCATCATGTGGGTTCCTTGTATGGCATCCCTAGAGGTTCTATATAGGCTCAGCTTATATACTATGCTAAATTGTATGTCAAACATTCAGTAGACCAAGATTGCATTACCTGGGTTTAAGAGTAGAGCCAGGAGCATTATGGGCTTCGACAGGCATACACATGAGTGTCTTGGGATTTACATATAGGTTCAGTCCTATAGGGTGATGTTCAGCCCTTGTGTGGCGTGGTACCATATGTTGATCTCTGGTATCAAGTGAAGTATCAGATTAATACTAAATAGGTCCATATCAGATCTTGAGTGGCCTGACCTATTGCAGTATCAGTCTAGGGCTGATACCTCAATGCCTGGCAGCACAGCAGGGGCAGGTCTACTTGTTTGTATCTGTCCTAGATTGTTAGGGTCCATTTAATGTTCAGTCCCTGCTGAACCTTTGGTTCGATTAGTATTACCTTAGCACTTTCAGACCTATGGGTTATAGTCATTCATAGGTTAAAAAATTCCTTCAAGATAATTGCTTATCCATATAATACTGAGTTCAGTCCACATATTGCCATTTGTCCAGTCCACACTCAAATGCATGAAAAGCAGGAACTTCCAGGTTGCTCAGTCCATTTGGTGAATGAGGCAAGACTAAGGACAGGTTACCCAAGGTTACTGAAATTATGTTTAATGAGACTTGTTGGGCAGAAACTCCCATGACCAGGAATTTAACATCCTAGTGAAGGTTAATAAGGGGGATATCCTGTTCTGAACAGGTTCAGTAACATAGTGCATAGGCACATATTGGTTCAGCTGGGTTATCACCTACAGGCAAGTACAGTAGGTAGTAGAGCTTATGAAGTGATATTGTGGATTGTAATTTTTAATGAGAAGCTTGATGCATGAACATATAAAGGAAGTGTGGAGGGGTGTCCACATAGCTTAGAAGGTTTTTTTTCAATAGAGTACCCGAAATAGGGGGAGTTGAAGACATGAAATGGTAGCAGGAAATAAGATATGAGTTAAGATTAGTATTTAGAAGTAAGTATAAGGGTATTTTGGCACTAACTCAAGAAGATTTGTTGTAATTCATTTTCACATGTTAATTAGAAATTTATAAATACAGGTTAGCTGGACTTTGACCCAACACTTGGCCAGTATACACAGCTCAGGACCACATGCAAGTATACCTTGCCTTTCTACACAGCTTTATTTACATGCACTGTCTCTTTATTATTATCCAATTTTTTTTATATTATCGATATGTATCTTTTCTATCCTGCTTGTATATTTGTATCATTGCTATATAGACCGTGTTCACAGTTAGCTGTATCTTTTTGGATGTATTCATTTGAGCCTTGATCGAGTCGTGTCGTGGGTCGAGAAGTCGTGAACTGAACTGCTTCACCTCCGTGTCTTGGCATCTTGAAGCTAACCTGCATGTCCATATTAGGGACGAGGGTTAGTAGTTATCCATGTCTTAAGCTAACCTGCGAGTCCACACTAGGTGCGAGGGTGATGCTAACCTGCGAGTCCACACTAGGGACGAGGGTTAGTAGTATATGGTTCACACATGCGAGTCCACACTAGGGGCGAGGGTAATGCTATCCTGCGAGTCCACACTAGGGACGAGGTTTAGTAGTAAATGGTTCACACCTGCGAGTCCACATTAGGGACAAGGGTGATGCTAGCCTGCGAGTCCACACTAGGGGCGAGGGCTAGTAGTTGTTCAAACCTGTAAATCCACACTAGGGACGAGGGTTTGAGTATTCAATTTGGCTATTCGTTGACATCGTGATATCGTGTCCTCTTGTTCTTCTCCAGCAGTTCATTTGTGTGTAAACAGTGTACAGATTCGTGTTTATTCATTGCTAAGTTTTACTTGTTTATTCTGTATTTTTTCCCCATGCATAATAAACTGTTGGAAAGACTCGTTTTTATGTATCTTGCTAGTACTCTGAGGACCTGATGATCTCTTCAGGTTAGCCGAGTTTGAGTCAGGAGCAAACGAGAGGGTTTGAGCCAGCATCAGATCGTAGTGCTTGCAGTTGAGGTGGTCTAGATTAGCAGTTTTTATCCAGTTAGTTATTCATGTATTTCTCTATTTTACCGTCTATTGGTAGTGGATTTGTGTCCACCGGACGTGACATTGATTCTTGATATTCAGTTATATTCATTATTGTTCAGTTTCATGTCTTTTCATTGATCTTGATTGTGACATGATTATTCTGTGGATAAGATATAGTTTACTATGAGATTCTAGATTGTCATGACTTGTGTATAGACAGCATACTACCGCCGACACTACGGCTTAGGCTGGGCTTGGACACGCCTCGTATCCGAAAAACGGGTACGGGTCGTGACAAGTTTTTTTGGGTGGCCCATGCAGGTCTACGTTAATCACTTCGGTTACGTCACTGTGCCGTTGTGAGCCTGCAAATAGGATTAGACACTTAGGATCTCATCTACATGTCTTGACTTATTACTGTTCTCTAATCCTTAATTTTATTGAATCATTGATTTGCATCTTGCTTGAAAATCTCTTCAACGACTAAAGTATTTCTTTGTTTCAGTTAAGATGGACTCTCAAGAGAGGAACAATGCTGCACTGAACACTCTACCGGCTACAGGAGGCTTTTTTACGTACATGACCCCACCGACACAAGAAGGCCAGCTCACTCATATGGGCAATCAACCGCAGCTCTCGAGATTTCCCAGAGACGATATGCCACCACCTTCGCAATTTCCTCCGCAGACTCCACCACCAGCACCCGGTCTGCCACCAGCAACTGTTCCACCACCAGCACAAGTCCCGCATCCAGCACCTGTTCCACATCCAGTACCACTCATACACCCCGTACCAGTGATATATCCAGCTTTCCACATGCACCCACCGTCGCCGATGTATCCAGCTCCGACAATGTATCCAGCACATGTTCTGCCTCTGCCACCAGCACTGGACAATGTCACACTCCTCAGGATCTTCCAGCAGCAGGCCGACATGTTCCGCGATAATTTAAGAGAGGCTCTTCAGATTCGAGATGCTCCGCGACAGCGCCCTGGGACGTCCAAGCACTTCATGGACCTTGGGCCCAGAGAGTTTCATGGGACAGAGGGGATTATCTACGCTGATGAATGGCTGGAGAACGTGGAGCGATACCTGAAGATGGCCCGAGTCCCAGAAGATCTGAAGATCGAATTAGCCAGCGGACAGCTTTTCGACATCGCACGAACATGGTACCAAGGCGAACCCCGATTTTTGGCTCCAGACACGACTTGGGAGGAATTCAAGCGACTGTTCAAGAAGAAATTTATCCATATGTAGCACGAGAGGCGTTGGTTTGTCAGTTCGAGCACCTAGAGCAGGGCAACCACACCGTCGACGAGTATACATCAGAGTTTTCTTGCCTCAGCCGGTTCGCGGAGAACTTGGTGAGCACCCCTGAAGACAAGGCACGACGATTCAGAAAAGGACTATCTCCCGAGTTTTGTCTAGCCATTGCCACCAGTCGAGCCGCCACTTACGAGGAAATTCTAGAGGTTGCCCAAGCTGTAGAAGAGGAGCTAAGTCACAAGCCGAAGAGGAATCGAGAAGCTCTCGGAGGAGGCAGCAACCAAGCAACACCGGCAAAACGTTCCAACATTCCAGGGAAGACACCAGCACAGCAGCATCAACAACAACCACAAGCAGCCCCACGCCAAGTCCAAGACGTTTCCATCTGTCATCATTGCTCGAAGAAAGGCCACACTCAAGAAAATTATCACGGTAGATTAGGGTTGTGTTGGATTTGTGGATCCAACCAACACTTGTCTCGCAATTGTCCGAAGAGGAACATAAGTGCCCCACCACGACCAACCGCAGAAGGGGGGCGAGCCTATGGCATGATCACGGAGGGTGCAACTACAACACAGGGAGCAGCTGGCGAGAATTTTCAGTAGAAATTGGCAGTATCATAGATAGGCCATATTAGACTTGATTTATGAGAAATTGAATTTCTCTTATAGCAGGTTGTTCCAGACCGTTCATTCTAGTAGATCGCAGTTCCTTAAATTTCGAGGACAAAATTTGTTTAAGGGGGGTAGTGTTGTCAATCCCTTGACCAAATATTTTTTTCTCTTTTCGTGAATTTATTAAATTAAAACCCATTCTTACTTGTCATATATATTTGTTATGCATATATTTGCAATGAGTATCAATAGAGGATATGGGTAATAAATGAGTTTGACAGGGACCGAAATGCAAAATTTCTATTTTCAAATTTAAAACAGTTGGCCGGTTATAAACAATCTGTATTCGTATGGGTTCCAAATCCGTGTGATAAACACAGGAGTTTTAAACCAAATCCTCCCTCTATCCAATCCTTCCTTGATCAAATCTGGAATTCTCCTATAAATATGGAAGGATCAGGCAACCTCGTTCTCTACGAACGAACCCTAAATTCTGCTGCCATGTTCCTTCCTGGAATTGAGGAATAGGAGCATTCGAACTCCTTAAGCAGGTAAGCCTTCATCCCTCACATCAATTGTCTGATTTTAGTTTTGGTCTATAGATGTTGTTCTGCTAAGTTGTAGCCTAGGTATTTTCTTTTAATCGTGATAAAGCCCAGAAGGTAAGGGAGATGGTAGGTACTCGATAATGCCTAGGTAGAGTTATAGAGGCCATATGAACTGCTGGTACCCATTAACACTGCCATGTGAACCTTCCTTACACCCAATGGATGTTAACAGGGAGTTTTCCTTGTATACAATCAGAAACTATCATGAATCTCCTTTTACCCTTATTGATCAACAGATACTAGCATATAGGCCATGTAGCCTAGGCTCTGTTTTTAGGAGCACCCTTGAATCCAGAGAGGACCATCAAACAGATGGTGTCTGAAGGGGGTTTTCTCTCCACATTAACTTGGAATGATTTGAGTTGAACCATCTCCTGCATCCATTAGAAACTGTTAAGGAAGGAGTCTTGGATTTACCAGGATATTTATAAGAACTTAGACGAGTGCAGGCATGGTATGCAGGGGACTTGACCACCCCTGTATCAAAGTCCCTGCATTATTTGTTGTACTGCATCACCAAGTAACAGCTTTTATGTTCCAGTCCCTCTTAAACCACAACTCCTCGAACTAGGACCTTAAGCTGGCACCTTAGAGTAGCTCAGCTAAGGGGGAGCCAACAGTATTGGAAATGCATTAAAAGGCATTTGTTATGGATCTGGGTATTGGTCAATGGTGTACTGATGGTTCTTGTCTACTGCTGTTAGGACCCTTAGTTATTTGTTACCTTTTGTTTAACTTGTAACTACTTGGTACGCTTGTGACAATGTTTTTCCAGTAACACCCTTTTTTGAGCCTTTGCAAGGTCTTCTGTATACCTGAGTGCCCTCCTATAGGGGCATCATGTGGGTTCCTTGTATGGCATCCCTAGAGGTTCTATATAGGCTCAGCTTATATACTATGCTAAATCGTATGTCAAACAGTCAGTAGACCGAGATTGCATTACCTGGGTTTAAGAGTAGAGCCAGGAGCATTATGGGCTTCGACAGGCATATACATGAGTATCTTAGGATTTATATATAGGTTCAGTCCTATAGGGTGATGTTCAGCCCTTGTGTGGCGTGGTACCATATGTTGATCTCTGGTATCAAGTGAAGTATCAGATTAATACTTAATAGGTCCATATCAGATCTTGAGTAGCCTGACCTATTGCAGTATTAGTCTAGGGTTGATACCTCAATGCCTGGCAGCATAGTAGGGGCAGGTCCACTTGTTTGTATCTATCCCAAATTGTTAGGGTCCATTTAATGTTCAGTCCCGGTTGAATCTTTGGTTCGATTAGTATTACCTTAGCACTTTCAGACCTATGGGTTATGGTTCAGTCCTTCCATTCATAGGTTACATAATTCCTTCAAGATAATTGCTTATCCATAGAATACTGAGTTCTGTCCACATGTTGCCATTTGTTCAGTCCACCCTCAAATGCATGGAAAGCAGTAACTGCTTGGTTGTTCAGTCCATTTGGTGAAGGAGGCCAGACTAGGGACAGGTTGCCCAAGGTTGCTGAAATTATGTTTAATGAGACTTGTTGGGCAGAAACTCCCATGACCAGTAATTTAACATCCTAGTGAAGGTTAATAAGGAGGATATCTTGTTCTGAACAGGTTCAGTAACATAGTGCATAGGCACATATGTGTTTAGCTGGGTTATTACCTACAGGCAAGTAGAGTAGGTAGTAGAGCTTGTGAAGTGATATTGTGGATTGTAATTTTCAATAAGAAGCTTGATGCATAAACATATAAAGGAAGTGTGGAGGGGTGTCCATATTGCTTAGAAGGTTTCTTCCATAGAGTACCCGAAATTGGGGGAGTTGAAGATATGAAATGGTAGCAGGAAATAAGATATGAGTTAAGATTAGTATTTAGAAGTAAGTATAAGGGTATTTTGGTACTAACTCAAGAAGATTTGTTGTAATTCATTTTCACATGTTAATTAAAAATTTATAAATACAGGTTACTTGGACTTTGACCCAACACTTGGCCGGTATACACAGCTCAGGACCACAGGCAAGTATACCTTGCCTTTCTACACAGCTTTATTTATATGCACTGTCTTTTTATTATTATCCAGTTTTTCTTATATTATTGATATGTATCTTTCCTATCCTGCTTGTATATTTGTATCATTGCTATATAGACCGTGTTCACAGTTAGCTGTATCTTTTTGGATGTATTCATTTGAGCCTTGATCGAGTCGTGTCGTGGGTCGAGAAGTCGTGAACTGAACTGCTTCACCTCTGTGTCTTGACATCTTGAAGCTAACCTGCGAGTCCACATTAGAGGCGAGGATTTGTAGTTATCCGTGTCTTAAGCTAACCTGCAAGTCCACACTAGGGGCGAGGGTGATCCTAACCTACGAGTCCACACTAGGGACGAGGGTTTGTAGTATATGGTTCACACTTGCGAGTCCACAATTGGTGCGAGGGTGATGCTAACCTGCGAGTCCACACTAGGGACGAGGGTTAGTAGTATATGGTTCACACCTGCGAGTCTACACTAGGAACGAGGGTGATGCTAGCCTGCGAGTCCACACTAGGGCGAGGGCTAGTAGTTGTTCAAACCTGCGAGTCCACACTAGGGACGAGGGTTTGAGTATTCGATTTGGCTATCCGTTGACATCGTGATATCGTATTCTCTTTTTCTTCTCCAGCAGTTTATTTGTGTGTAGACAGTGTACAGATTCGTGTTTATTCATTGCTCAGTTTTACTTGTTTATTATGTATTTTTTCCTATGCATAATAAACCGTTAGAAAGGCTCGTTTTTATGTATCTTGCTAGACCTCTGAGGACCTGATGATCTCTTCAGTTAGCCGAGTTTGAGTCAGTAGCAGACGAGAGGGTTTGAGCCAGCATCAGATCGCAGTGCTTGCAGTTGAGGTGGTCTAGATTAGCAGTTTTTATCCAGTTAATTACTTCATGTATTTCTCTATTTTACCATCTATTGGTAGTGGATTTGTGTCCACCGGACGTGACATTGATTCTTGATATTCAGTTATATTCATTATTGTTCAGTTTCATGTCTTTTCATTGATCTTGATTGTGACATGATTATTCTGTGGATGAGATATAGTTTACTATGAGATTCTAGATTGCCGTGACTTGTGTATAGGCAGCGTACTACCGCCGACACTGCGGCGTAGGCTGGGCTTGGGCACACTTCGTATCCGAAAAGCGGGTGCGGTTCGTGACACTTCAGAGGAGAACTTCCCCTTTTATAGGACCGAGAGCGGCCTAGAGCGCACGCCACATGGCCGACGGTCAGAATTGCCGCATTAATGGGACAAACCTAAGACTCAGCACTTTGAATGTTGCTCTTAGACCCTTGGAATGCCCCATATTACGGTAGCAGTTAAGAGGGAAGGTCCTTAAAAGAGTGGATATTTATTGTTCTTTGCTTCAGAAGCCTTCAAGCCAGAGGCGCAGCTACCTGCCTGCGCCAACCTACGAAATAAGATGGTGGTAGGCCTCCCTCCCCTTATTTTACTTCAGAAGCCAGTGTCTTCACTCCAGAGGCGCAACTACTTTCCTACGCCAATCTCAGACGCGCAAGGGTGTCATACCCTTTCCTTCACAGCCAACGCCTTAACTGTTCAGAGGCGCAGCTACTTACCAGCGTCCGCATGAGGCACAGGATGGTGATATGCTCACACCATCTCTATTCCTACGATGCAATCATCTGCTTCAGATCAAAAGCTTAAGTCACTTCTCTATAAGGGACTTGGGAACTCCCATCGTAACCAATGTAAGTCAACCTGTCGCTCCAAAAGTACATAAACCTTGCTATCCTGAAGCACAAGCCTACTTGTCGCCTACAGCACAGTGACTCTGGTAGCCCACAACACAGCTTCATAAGTTGCTCTATATGCACAGAAGTCTCATCGTCATTCAAAAACAAGTCCACTCGTCGCCTGAAAGCACAGAGGTTCTGTCGCCTTCAGAAGCACGGTCTACTCGTCGCCCTAGAAGCACAACAACACTTAGTTCTCACCAGAGGCGCTAGAAGCATGGGTCCACCCCAATTGGTTTATTTAAACCGCCTCTCGCAGAGAAGATTGTGATTAAATCATGATTGATATCATATCAAATTGATTTAAATCTTAGACGAGGATCAGTTAGACTCCAAATCTAGGATAAAATCCCAAGATTTACTCGGCTGTATCTGAGCAAGAAAATCGGCATGCGCCATGTGTCACCTCTTTCGGTTATGTTTATAACCACCAGAGATCTCGTTTGAGGAGAATCTTGATGTCCGTCACGTTTCAGCGCCATAAAAGCCTACACCGTGTAATGACGACAAATTCTTTCATATCTCAGGAACCCTAATGCACATCGCATATGTGCTCCGTTCTCTATAAATAGAAGGAGTTCTTCTTCCACTAAGAGGAGAGGAAAAAGAGAAAGGGAACATTGACAATCGACAATCTTTAAAGGATCAGCAATCTCTATCTATGAAGAGTCGACCACCCTCATCCAAAAGAGTCCCATCAAAGGCACTAGAGAGCCAAAGCAAGGTTGATTCATCGTCAGATCGTCAACGGAGTAAAGGAGCCACTGCAGCGCTCGATCTCCATCGTCACACTTTTCCAGCGCTCGATCTCCATCGTCACACTTTTCCAGAAACCTCTTCTCCCTGTACTTAGAATATCCTGGTTAGGACTTCCTTCTTTGTACAAAGATACCTTATACGTTCAATAAGGCAAAATATTCGTTTAACCTTTTGTTACGTCGAACAAAATGGTGACTCTGCTGGGGACTACCTTCTCCTCCAATGAGAAGGCGGTGACGCAATCTGATGACAACTTGCTTGGAGATTCTCAAGACATGCTGGTCGTATACTTCGACCAATAAGCTTTTGAATATCTCCTCTCTGATGAAAAGTTGAAGGCTTCGAAGCGGTTCGTACAATCGAAGAAGACTCGACGTGTTTGGAGGCCTAAAGCGGCTGCAGCCAGCAGCACGATGGCGGGAACTGTGTCTCAAGACCCCCTCAACGTCAAGGCCACAGAGAAGATCCAAACTAATATAGCCTTATCCCCTCGCCCAATTCCCATCCCGGGAAAGCATGGCGAGGAAGATAGTGGTTCCACGGTTGATCTGAGGAAGGAACGATGCCAAAGGAAGTACACACCGGTCCAACCCCTCACGATGGGAGTATTACCAGTAAGGAAATCTGTCTTCGACAGAATTGCTTTTTCTTCAGGTAAACCTTCGATGGACTCTGAATACTACTCGCCTGCTGGGGTAGTAGAAAGAGATCCCAGGTGGCTCGTGCTTCATACAACAAGCGTGCGACACCAGCGGCAGACCATAGGCCCGTATTGACAGTAACACACGCAACCGATGGAAAGCTACAGAAGATTGGATCTCGCACTCCGATGCCTCAACTAGTCGAATCTCCCTTCCACTGGGGTACTCCTGTGCGTAAGCCAAGCTAGGGGTACGTCCCACAGAGAGGAAGCCATACGAGCTGCATTCCCTCAGGAGCGACAGGAGGCTTCCTCGCCAAACCCGCTCTGCCCGTACTTACATGTAGCTTCCCTACATGTACAATGGGACTGCTACGACAGAAGATCCAACCCTCTCCTGTCACGACCCGCACCCTAGAGTAAGGGCACGAGACATGGGTACGTCCAGCCTACGCCGCAGTGTCGACGGTAGAACACTGTCCTAGGTCACAACATCTAACAATATAATGCTAAACAGTTTATACTCCCTGAATGGGGGTGACATAGCAGAAAGTAAACTCAATCACAATTAAGGCAGATGATAAGATAGAAGATAGATAGATAGATACTGCTGAAATGAAGGAAATCCACAAGTACAAACAGAGAGTCTAAGTGTCTAAAATAAGTACATATCCCAATATCAATATATACAGTCATCCAGAGAGTAATGTAAATGAAAACATCCTAGTCTAGAGGAGTGTCATCCACTGCTAGTGGGACCTGCTGCTGGTCCAGGTCCAAGCACTCATCTAGGGTAGCACCGTAATAAGTAGAATAGAAGGCCTCATCCTCATCCTCTGTAATATTTCAACAGGTCCAGTCAGGGCAGGAGCGAGCACAATACATCTCAACAAGTCATAGCAGGAAAGAAAATATAATCATGCTAGAGAATAAAATACAGGAAACTGAAGAGTAGCATAATGTAAGAGAGAGACTATAAGTAAATATCTATGATATATAAATAGAGACAGTGCTAGTGATTCAGAGTACAGGATAAACATGTGAATGGCTAGGGACAGATTCATGATTACACTACTTGGAATTGATTCATGATTATACTACTTGGATTTATCCACATGTTCATTTATACTCCCCCATCCCCAATCAATACACAAGGATCCAGTCAAGTTACGTTAAGATTCATTATTATACTACGTTGCCCAAAAGGGTGATTCATGAATTGATTCGTGAAGGCTCGGTGATCATGAGGGTACATGAGTCACTAGCTGATTTCCGAAGATTCATGATAATAGAAGCAAGAGATACATGATGTAAGCGAAACACACAAGACAAGAGTATCTGATGCTCCCGAGAGGGATAACATCTCATGAAGGGATCCATATAGTACCAATCCGTGTTACCAACGTGTCAGCATCAAGTAAGATAATCTAAAGTAGGAAATATAATCCTAAACAAGATATGAAATGATCAGAGAATGTACTCGCCTGCTATCTGAATGTCCAAGATGAAAGTACTGTCCGAGGAGTGGTGTCTGGCTCCTATTCAGAACAGCACAAGTCACGACAAGTCTAAAATGGTAACATGAAGTTCTACTATCCATTCTACATGATTCTAGGTCAATCTAGACCAAAGTCAACTCTTGGTCAACCTTGGTCAACCCTAGAAGTCAAACTAGGTCAACTATGGTCAAACTAGGTCCAATAAGTCTAAATTAGGTCAAACAAGTCATTCTAGGTCTAAACAAGTCTACACTAGTCTAATCAAGGCTAAACTAGCCTATGCTAGTATACCAAGTCCATACATCATATACAACATAAGTCAAACCAACATCATACAACCTATATTGCATCTAGGCCTACACATGGAAATCACATAACACATACATATATATATACACATGGCTACCTATATGTATACCACACATACATAAATTATATATATATATAATAGTACACACACATACATATATTATATTTATACATTATATATACATAGGCATATAAATGAAAACATATGTGTGTGTATGTGGAAATGAATGTGTGTGTATATGGAATGAAAATAGTGAAGGGTGTAACAGTCAAGTGTGTGTGTGTGTTAGTGTAGAGGCAAGTAATGTGAGTGAGTGAGGGTGTCAACATGTGTGTATGAGTGTGCAATGTGTGTGAGAGAATATGAGGAATCTTGGAATCAAATGTGTGTATACATGAGTGAACTGTGAGTGAGAGAGACTTAGCTATAGCTGTGTGTGTGTGTGTGTGTGTATCAATGAAGAGTTAACATCTCAGTCCAAAACTTGACTGTTAAGAGTGTGTGAGAGGACTGAGGGTCAGTCCAAATCTGGACAGTGAGGAGTGTGTGTGTGTGTCATGTGAGGAGTGTGAGAGTGTTCAGTCCTATTGGTTGTGGCTCAACATTCAAATACTCAAACTGGAATGAGGGCTGTGCAGACAAAATCTCAGGTCAAAATCAGTGTTGCACAACTGTCCTAGGTTTAGCATGTTACAGGTTTCATCATAATCTCAGATTTTAATTAAACCAATGACAGTTTCAGACTTCACATGACTGACAGCATTTCATACACCAATTCGATTTCACTTTCCAACCAATTCACACCAAAATTGAAACCCAAGTGGTACATGTATAGACACAACATAATAGGGTATTAAACCATGTAATTAACAGTAATAACTAAGCTAAAATGGATGTCAAAATCCAAATTTGAAAACTGGAAATACACAAAATACATGTTTCAGTTCACAGCATATACAATCCCATTTCGAATTCAATTCTCTACCAAAATCACCCAAATTTTGCACACAGATAGATTACTTATAGGAGAACAATATTAGGATATAAAACTTGCAATTAATCAATATTTAAACTAACTAAAATGGATGCTAAAACCCAAATTGAAAAACTGGAAATAATACTGAAAATAAACATGTATCCAATTTTTTAGGAAATTGCAAAATTGATTCATAAAACAACAAAATTGTGAAATTATAGGTTGGTAATGCAAACACTATGTTTGCAGGTGTCCAACAAGTTATTCGTGTCCAATCACGATGACACAACGTGTCCAAAATAATAAAAACTCAATCGAGCACAAACTGGACACTACACAGGAAAGCAGTCTCGTGCGTGTGTGCACGCGTGTCGTACACCCGACACGACACGAATTAGGTCGTGTCCTTGTGCAGGATGGTTTGCCTAGTATCCACCTTGGTTTGTGTCACCCTGTATTAGGTCCACGTGTCATCGTGCCCAACTTATAAGGCCGTATCAGTGCTCATTGACAGCAAATGCACAGTCAGTACAAAATTAGTGCACGACGAATTTCGTGTCCGATACGACACGAAGTGTTGTGAGACTCGAGGGGGGCCTGACAGTGGTTGCCCTCGCCTCGTTGCCAAGTGGCACGTGTCCACGTTGCGTGTGCTGCATGCAAATGGCCCCGAGCAGTAGGGAAAACACGCTGCTCGCGCACGCGTGTGCACCCGCGTATGCACGTGTCCAAAACGACTCGATACGACACCAAATCAATCCCAGTCCCTCAAAAACATGTAAGCCACACAAACTATTTAAACACTTCCATAAAATTAAATTGAAATGCCCTTTGGGACATTTCATCAAACATCCTAGCTAGTGGGCTGATACGTGTCCATTTAGGACACGAAATAGACACAAAATCCTACAAAAATCTAAGGTTATCTAGGGGACACTTAGATCTAGGTCAATATGCAATAATAACAGCATCAAACATTGAGTTTTAGGGGTTTATCTATTGGTGTCATAACTTCTCAAAAAGCTCCAAAGAGGGGTATCTCCTTGCTCTCCAAACTTCACCAAATTGCTATGAAACTGAGAATAACATATACCAACAGCAAGAAAACCTAAATTAAAACCTATTGCAATTTGTTTGAGGGAAAAAGGAATTAACTTGGATTTTCTATGAATTAATGAAATTGGTACATACCTCTCTTTACAAATAAAATTTTCCTAAAGAGGCTAGCCCTAATGGAAGAGGGTATATATATGGTGGGAATTCCTATGCTAGTGTGTGGTCGGCCAACTATGAATTAGGGTTAGGGTTAGCTAGTGGGTTGGGCTTTGGGCCCCTATGTGCCAAGTTGCTAATTAATGGTTCAACCATAAGTCATGGCTTATGACTTAACTATTCTAACTTGAGTTTAATGACTAAACCATAGGTTAACTCTAGTCTAACTAGGGTTGCATGACCTAACCAATTCCAAACACAACTAGGGTTAGCTTCTAGGTTAGTCTACCAAGGTCAGTGCTAGTCAAAGTCAACCTAGTCAACCATCATTCAAATAATTCCAAAATAAATCCTAAAAATTTCCATAAATTCAAATAAATTATAATAAATTCAAATAACCCCAAAAATAACAAAAATACCCTCAAACTAGAAATAATAAATGAAATACCCTAATTACAAGTCATGATTTTAAATAGTTTTTTTTTAAAAAAAGATTAAAAATCATCAAAAATGATAATATAAAATAAATATAAATAAATAATAATTATAATTACAAAATTTCAAAATTACCCTCATCTAAAAAACTGGGTGTTACAATCCTACCCACCTTATAAAAATTTTGCCCTTGAAATTAAGATGATCGTACCCCCTTCTAGGTCAAACATAATCAAGGGTCAATCACTAGTCAATTCCTCAACATCCTAGTGCTTGGTCATCAGCTGGTCAACTTCTTAGAACTTTACCTCTGCTAGCTACCTAAGTGTTGGCAACTAGAATTTAGCAAAAGAGAACTCTATAATAGGCTAGCTCTTAACTTCCCAATCCTATCAAGTCATCCATAACTAAGTACCTACAAGCTAAGCACACCAATCCCAAATACCACATATATATATATGCTCAAGAACAACAACCCATCACATATATCCTAAGTATATCATCTATATATATATATATATATATATATATATGACTGATCAACCAAGGGTTAAAGTAGACTAAACTCATAAGGGACTGTAACAAAAGCTTAGAATTAGGCTAAGGATGAATGGTCTGAAACCTCAATATAGGCAAAAGGGAATGATGCCAAGGGAACTGACATTATGAGCTAAAGGACAGGACATTTAGGTCCACTTATAAAGTCAAAGTGAAAGAAAACCTACATGGTGACTGAAACATGCCTCTAGATCAACCTGTCCTCTCATCCATATCTGGCTAAACTAACTACATACAGGACGGTGGTCTGAAGAAGTGAACCAAACTGGTGTACAGGGAATGCAATAGGCAGTATACTGCAAACGAGTGCAGGCCACCTAGCAATCAAAATACATTACATATATATACAAACTATATATATTAACCCTCATCACCTCAACTCTACTCAGGGTCTAAAACACACACTCCCTACCACATGCCTAGCACTCCAATGAAGGGGTCAGATACTGTAAGGTGTACTGGGATCGAACAGTGAACTGTCCCAAGTGGTGATTACAGGCCTCTAGTACGTATGATACTAACTCTCCAGATATGCAGAATATGATAAGGGGTTGATGGTTATATTGGTGAGTCAATAATTGGGGTCTGAACTATGGTCCAGTGAAACCTATGATGCAACATGGTAGGTAATGAATTTGAGTGCAGTGATCAACTTGTACAAGTCTGAACCAAGGGAACAAGGTATCTAGTGAAGGGTCTGCACACTGCCTATAAAGGTTGATCAAACATGACTGAACTCCACACAAAGAGAAATTTACTAAAAATAGAAAACTGAGCCAAATATAGGCTAAATAACTTGTCAATAATCCTATACAACAATGACCTATAGGTACCAGCCAACCCATATCCCATATGCCAATATCATCTGCAACCTATCTATATAAATAGACCTCTCGGTCTTAGGTGAAACTACAACTATACTCAAGGGCAGGTTCTGGTCATGGGTGCCTCACTGGAAAATGGTAAAGAAAAATAATAATAATCATAAAGGCTGCAAGGCAAACTAACATCTTATACGTAACTGGCTGATATTAAAATAACAAGGAAATTATCTACAATGTGTTACTATTCTAATACCAATACTAACTATCATCTCTAGAGTACAGACACTCTACAAGTCATTACCTCATTACACTATGAAAGAACTACATATGAATAAGCTCTACAAACTAAATACCCCTACTCCTAAGTTATTTGATGGAATACAATTTTTAAAACAACAGAAGGGTATCATAGAGATGATGTGTTGAAACCTTCTCAAGATAAAATCTGATAATCATATGCGTCTGTCCAAAATCATATTACTCAGAGTCTTCGTCATGTTAGTGAGCAAGGCTACGATAATCATAGAGTCCTTGACCAAGGCACATACTTCTAGAATCATGGTATATAAAATTTTTGCATTGCCGCATGCTTGGCAGCGAAAACCTTAAATTCCCACACCCAAGAAATACATCCTAAATCTGACTATATGTCCTCACTATGCCAGGTAACACGACTATTGAAGATTCTAGATTCCATAACTGGGTGACCTAGCCCATATGATTAATCTCAGAAGAAAATCAAACATAATGCAAGAACAACAGGACAAAATTGATCAATCAACAAGGAACAGAGGGAATCAAAATTCAAGACAGCTATAAGGGGCAATTGCGGAAATAAAATCAAAAGAACGGAACCTGCAACTAGATCTCCAACGGCCTGAGCATCTTCGATTGTCCTGGCGAAAGCTCGCTCCTGCTGGCCTCCCCTGGCCCGCTGCTGATGCTAAATGTACCTCTGCTGCTGAGTCGGTAAGGGTAAGCCCCTCTGCTGGCCTACCAGAGTCCTCGCTCCTGCTCTCTGAGCTGTCCGTTTAGAAAAATTGGGACACTCTCTTAACGGGTGATATGATGCTCTACAAAGTAGGCACTTGCCTATCCTCATTCGGCCTTCGTCCTAATCGTGCCCTGGTTCCCTACAGGAAGGACAACTGGTAATCTGCTGCTGTCAAGGGGTCTGCTGCGTCTGTAACGATGGTCCCCTCGGCTGCTCTGTCGGAGCCCTAGCTCCTGCTCCTGGTGCTGCTCCCTGAACTACTCTGCCTATGTTCTGGGAATACTTCCTCAGCTGGTGGTCCGCTACTCCACCCCTCTGGTGCTGAGCTACAGGTGGCCTAGCTCCCTCAAAAGGAGGTGCAATAGGACAATCTATCTTCTGGTGGGCACCTGACCCACAAAAATAGCAAACCTTCAACCTCTTCCTGCACTCACCCCATCCATGCCCCGGCTTCTTGCAGTAGGGACAACTGATTGTCTCCTGCCTGGGTGCCTGATACCGTCTAGGTTGCTGCTGTCCCTGCTGATGGCCCTGACCCTGGAATTGCTGCTGAACAGGCCTCTGTTGATACTGATGTTGAATCTGTACATGAGGCCTCTCAGCCTGACCTCTACTGCTGCTAACTCCATGAAGTTGTTGCCGCTGAGTTTCCACTATCTGCTGGAAGAAGGAGAACAACCGCGCCACGTCCTCTGATCCTGATGGCGAATGCTGCTGAAGAATGTTCGGAATGACTGGGGAAAGTCTCGGAGTAGGAAGAGGTTCACTCCCATAAGCTGCAAATATCCTAGCCTGAGCTGGCATAGCAGGAGCTGCAGTCCCGGGGCCCTGCTAATCAGGATGAGGAGTGGTAGACCCCTCAGTAGTGTCTTCCCGATCGAGATGAGATCGCGTCTCCATAACCATCCTGAAGACAGATCAAACGAGAGGACAATCACTGAGAATGAAGCGATAACATCAAGGGAGGACGGTTTATTTTTAAGGAAAGACAACAATACAGTAATTTTTTTTGGTAACAAGAATCTGATTAAGAGTTTTTTCTAATGTGATTGAGTACCTTCAAAATATTCTAATCCTACTGCAGGCTGTAGTGATACTCTAGTTCGAATACCACTACACAAACTCGACCTATGTGGGCCACCACTAAAAACGTGTCACGACCCGTACCCTAGAGTAAGGGCACGAGACGTGGGTACATCCAGCCAACGCCGCAGTGTCGGCGGTAGAACGCTGTCCTAGGTCACAACATCTAACAATATAATGCTAAACAGTTTATACTCCCCGAATGGGGGTGACATAGCAGAAAGTAAACTCAATCATAACTAAGGCAGATGATAAGATAGAAGATAGATAGATAGATAGATAGATAGATAGATAGATAGATAGATAGATAATGCTGAAATAAAGAAAATCTACAAGTACAAACAGAGAGTCTAAGTGTCTAAAATAAGTACATATCCCAATATCAATATACACAGTCATCCAGAGAGTAATGTAAATAAAAACATCCTAGTCTAGAGGAGTGTCATCCACTGCTAGTGGGACCTGCTGCTGGTCCAGGTCCAAGCACTCATCTAGGGTAGCACCGTAATAAGTAGAACAGAAGGCCTCATCCTCATCCTTTGTAATATTGTAACAGGTCCAGTCAGAACAGGTGCGAGCACAATACATCTCAACAAGTCATAGCATGAAAGGAAATATAATCATGCTAGAGAATAAAATACAGGAAACTGAAGAATAGCATAATGTAAGAGAAAGACCATAAGTAAATATCTATGATATATAAAAAGAGACAGTGCTAGTGATTCAGAGGACATGATAAACATGTGAATGGCTAGGGACTGATTCATGATTACACTACTTAGAATTGATTCATGATTATACTACTTAGATTTATCCACATGTTCATTTATACTCCCCCATCCCCAATCAATACACAAGAATCCAGTCAAGTTACGTTAAGATTTATGATTATACTACGTTGCCCATAAGGGTGATTCATGAATTGATTCGTGAAGGCTCGGCGATCATGAAGGTACATGAGTCACTAGCTGATTCCCGAAGATTCATGATACTAGAAGCAAGAGATACGTGATGTAAGTGAAACACACGAGACAAGAGTATCTAATGCTCCCGAGAGGGATAACATGTCATGAAGGGATCCATATAGTACCAATCCGTGTTACCAACATGTCAGCATCAAGTAAGATAATCTAAAGCAGGAAATATAATCCTAAATAAGATATGAAATGATCAGAGAATGTACTCGCCTGCTATCTGAATGTCCAAGATGAAAGTACTGTCCGAGGAGTGGTATCTGGCTCCTATTCAGAACAGCACAAGTCACAACAAGTCTAAAATGGTAACATGAAGTTCTACTATCCATTCTACATGATTCTAGGTTAATCTAGACCAAAGTCAACTCTTGGTCAACCTTGGTCAACCCTAGAAGTCAAACTAGGTCAACTATGGTCAAACAAGGTCCAACAAGTCTAAATTAGGTCAAACAAGTCATTCTAGGTCTAAACAAGTCTACACTAGTCTAATCAAGGCTAAACTAGCCTATGCTAGTATACCAAGTCCATACATCCTATACAACATAAGTCAAACCAACATCATACAACCTATATTGCATCTAGGCCTACACATGGAAATCACATAACACATACATATATATATATACACATGGCTACCTATATGTATACCACACATACATAAATTTTATATATATATAATAGTACACACACATACATATATTATATTTATATATTATATATACATAGGCATGTAAATGAAAACATATGTGTGTATATGTCGAAATGAATGTGTGTGTATATGGAATGAAAACAGTGAAGGGTGTAACAGTCATGTGTGTGTGTGTGTTAGTGTAAAGGCAAGTAATATGAGTGAGTGAGGGTGTCAACATGTGTGTATGAGTGTGCAATGTGTGTGACAGAATATGAGGAATCTTGGAATCAAATGTGTGTATACATGAGTGAACTGTGAGTGAGAGAGACTTAGCTATAGGTGTGTGTGTGTGTGTGTATCAATGAAGAGTTAACATCTCAGTCCAAAACTGGACTGTTAAGAGTGTGTGAGAGACTGAGGGTCAGTCCAAATCTGGACAGTGAGGAGTGTGTGTGTGTGTGTCATGTGAGGAGTGTGAGAGTGTTCAGTCCTATTGGTTATGGCTCAACATTCAAATACTCAAACTGGAATGAGGGCTGTGCAGACAAAATCTCAGGTCAAAATCAGTGTTGCACAACAGTCCTAGGTTTAGCATGTTACAGGTTTCATCATAATCTCAGATTTTAATTAAACCAATGACAGTTTCAGACTTCACATGACTGACAGCATTTCATACACCAACTCGATTTCACTTTCCAACCAATTCACACCAAAATTGAAACCCAAGTAGTACATGCATAGACACAACATAATAGGGTCTTAAACCATGTAATTAACAGTAATAACTAAGCTAAAATGGATGTCAAAATCCAAATTTGAAAACTGGAAATACACAAAATACATGTTTCAGTTCACAGCATATACAATCCCATTTCGAATTCAATTCTCCACCAAAATCACCCAAATTTTGCACACAGATAGATTACTTATAGGAGAACAATATTAGGATATAAAACTTGCAATTAATCAGTATTTAAACTAACTAAAATGGATGCTAAAACCCAAATTGAAAAACTAGAAATAATACTGAAAATAAATATGTATCAGGTTTTTTAGGAAATTGGAAAATTGATTCATAAAACAACTAAATTGTGAAATTATAGGTTGGTAATGCAAACACTATGTGTGTAGGTGTCCAACAAGTTATTCGTGTCCAACCACGATGACTCAACGTGTCCAAAACAATAAAAACTCAATCGAGCACAAACTGGACACTATACAAGAAAATAGTCTCGTGCGTGTGTGCACGCGTGTCGTGCACCCGACACGACACGAATTAGGTCGTGTCCTTGTGCAGGGTGGTTCGCCTAGTGTCCACCTAGGTTTGTGTCATCCTGTATTAGGTCCACGTGTCATCGTGTCCAACTTATAAGGCCGTATCAGTGCTCACTGACAGCAAATGCGCGGTCAGTCCAAAATCAGCGCACGACGAATTTCGTGTCCGATACGATAAGAAGGGTCGTGAGACTCGAGGGGGGCCTGACAGTGGTTTCCCCTGCCTTCGTGCCAAGTGGTACGTGTCCACGTGGCGTGTGCTGCGTGCAAATGGCCCCGAGCAGCAGGGGAAACACGTTGCTCGCGCGCGCGTGTGCACCAGTGTGTGCACGTGTCCAAAATGACTCGACACGACACCAAATCAATCCTAGTCCATCAGAAACATGTAAGCTACACAAAAACACAATTTCCTATTTAAACACTTCCACAAAATTAAATCGAAATGCCCTTTGGGGCATTTCATCAAACATCCTAGCTAGTGGGCTGATACGTGTCCATTTAGGACACAAAATGGACACAAAGTCCTACAGAAATCTAAGGATAGATAGGGACACTTAGATCTAGGTTAATATGCAATAATAACAGCATCAAACATTGAGTTTTAGGGATTTACCTATTGGTGTCGCAACTCCTCAAAAAGCTCCAAAGAGGAGGTGTCTCCTTGCTCCCCAAACTTCACCAAATTGCTATGAAACTGAGAATAACATATACCAACAGCAAGAAAACCTAAATTAAAATCTATTGCAATTTGTTTGAGGGAAAAAGGAATTAATTTGGATTTTCTATGAATCACTACACCAAATTAGGGCTTTTACGGCCCATAATTTATGGCTTGCATTGGATGCAGGTCGTAAATAATGTAATATTACGACGCACCAAAAATACGAGCCATAAATTCTCCCTTTTTGCATTCTAATACGGCATGCATTATTAGGGCCGTTAAATGTTATCAATTACGGCCTGTATTTATGCGAGCCATAAAAGTGTAGGGTTCTCGTAGCATTTCATGACCTGCACTGACAGGCCGTAAAATAGACTTTCACAGCTTAAAAAATTCATGCCATAAATTATATCTCGTCTAATTATTTTCTTCCTAAAAAAATTGTGCCAACAGTTTTCACATAAAACTGCTAAAGAGAAAATTTCCCTCCATTTCAATTTACTAAATCTAAAAATCAAAAACATGTCTCCAAAGAGACATCCAAAACCAAAAAAACCTCTCTCCAAGAAAACCTAGCCGCGGGGAGAACACAGAGGTCGGCTTCAAATTTTCGAAGCTCCTCTCCAGCCCCTGTCCAAAATCCTCCTCTTCCCGAAGCCGAAATCAAAATCGAAGTTCTTCAGGTGAGTTTTATCTTTGATTAATTTCACGAATCTAGGGTTTGGGTGGATTTTTAATTCCACTACATATTTGGGTAGGTTTGTGGGTTTTACTAAGGCATAAATCTAGGGTTCCGATTGATTCCTCTCTGAATTTTTGAGATTTAGGGCTGGTGCGCATTCAAAGAGCTTTATCTTGATAAATTTCATTGATTTAGGGTTTTGGCGAGGTTTGAGGATTCACCAATTCTACTAGAATTTTGATGGAGTTTGTGGACTCAGTAACGTTGCAAAGATAGAGTTTTGATTATTTTTCTCTAAAAATATTAACATAATGCTTGATACATATTCAACGAGCTTTTGGTTACCATTTCTGTACAGTTTCGTAAAGCTAGGGATTTGGTGGAGTTTAGGTTAACTAACTTTAGTAGGATTTGGTAGAGATTGTGAATTCAGTGAAGTCATGACTCTAGGGTTCTGATGAATCTCTCTTAATTGATTAGCTTTAGCTTTGATTTTAAATGTTACTTTCTTCTTTACTTGGTATTAATCTAAAATGGTTGTCTTACATCCATAATTTTGCAGTATTTTTATTGAAAGACGATCATCCATATTATGGATAAAGAATAGACTCATATGTCAAGGTGAATTTCGAAGCCCTATACTATACAAATTTTAATATCCCATACATTTAGTTTCTAATTAATGAAAACTTGGTTTACTTTTGCTTATTTTAGACCATCACAAGCATATTGGGAGGGAGCACGGCCAAAATTGATACATATCGGCTATATCATATCGGTATCAGCCCGGCCCATGCTATAAATTATGCATTCTGCAAATTATGTGTTTACATTGCTGTTATATTTGGCTTTACACAAATTAGTTCAGATATTATAGGACCATTAGTTAACGTGTGCCTGTTTGTCATCCTTGTTTCGCTTGTTATAGTCATTTTATATATGTAACTTATCTTGTTTTAAACATGTTGGGTAATATATGTACCCTTAAGAGGTTGGAATTTCAACATTGTGCCAGTTTACAAGTATATTTTATGTTTTCATGACCTCCTTGAAGCAGTTGATACGAGGCCTTGGAGAAGTCTTTCAAAGAGAAGAGTGCAACATTATGGTTATGAATTTCTATATGAAGTAAGTGCCTTGTATTATAGATGTTATTAAAGAATCTGTCTTATTCTTTAACTATATAGATCTATGTTTACATTATGTTTCGCTGACATGTTCATTTTCAAAATTATTATGGTTGCTCTCTTTTTAAGTAGAGAAGTTCAATTTTGATATCATACTCTCTAATGATTATTTAAGCATTCTTATATGCTAGGTTGTCAACCATTGGATCGTATCATGTATAGATTTGCTTGTATATCATGTATCGCTTGATATGGTAACTCGAGGAGTTTAGTTTTATACTTTAAATCTATATAGGAACAAGATTTAATATAATTTTCTCATACATATTTTATTTGTTTCATCTTTATAGGTCTATCTAGTTCCAATATCGAGATTCTTAAGAACACAGAAGGTTGTGAAAAGTGCTAGGCGCTAGTCGGGTTGGCACCCGCCGCCTAGCACCTAGCCTGCCTAGGCGGTCGTCTAGGCGGACGCCTAGATCTAGGTGGTTCAAAAATAAATAAATAAAATCCAAAAAACCTACTGAAAGTTGCAGAAAAAATCCATAAAACCCCAAAAAACATGCATAGTCGGGTATTTTTAAATACTAACAACATAGCTTATATGATCTATAATTCTTCTTGCTGTGCTTAGTGTCCTATCTTCACAGCCGGACCCAAGCACATGTAAAGGAGGGCTGTATTAGGTATCTGGTGGCTAATGCATAACATTGTCAGTTATCTAGGATCTTATATAATACATTTTAGGTCGTCCTTCATTGGTGATCAATCTTACCCCAATGTAATATAAGTGAAACGATGGCTTGCTAGAACTCAGTTGTTGTTTGTGGTAAGGCTATAACCCTTCTTAACAAGCTGAATGGAAGGAAAAAAAATTCAATAGCAGACCCCAAATATTTGGTGTAAGGCCTTAATTGTTGTTTAATCTATAGCCATTAACTCAATAACACTTCCTTTGCCATTCATCATTTTCAAGTAAGTATATCTATGTTCCTTATGGTTTCCTTATTTTTTTAATCCCGGTTCACATCTCCAAGAACGTTGGATGATATTTAAGTACTTCCCTTGTTGTCAGTTTGTCACATATATAGAAAGTCTAGCAAATCATAGTTTATACTACTTTACATATGCTGAAGCAATTTGTAACGTTTACCCTTTCCGAATTCCATTTTGAGTTTAGCATTTCTCCATCTTTTGTTTGAAACAATATACTCTGCTCTAGTAATGATACTTAAGCTTGAGGTCTATAACATACTATCCTGCTGCTATTTTTATTGGAAGGGTGCTGCTAGTGCTGTTTATATGCTCTCAAACTATAACGTATTGGCTCCAATTACTTATGTTGAGTATTGAATGTAATTCTCAATTGTAACTAACGTAGGTGCTGCTGTTTTCCTGTCATCGTAATGCTGTCTTTTGCTGTTATCCTATAAGTTTTTGGATGGGTTATATTTTGAAAATAAATTGGTAACTTTATTTCTTGTTACTTAAGTTGTTTGGAGCTGCTAAGACTAGATGTAAGTCTAGGCGGACATGGTTGGAAGTGTTAAAGGATATGGTTTCTGCATTACAGAAAACATGGCCCTTTAGAGAGCCAAATGGAAGAAGAGGATTCAAACAGCCGACCCCAAAAATTTGGTATAAAGACTTTGGTGGTTACTTGAGTTGTTTATTTGTAGTTCAAGCTCTAATTGGTCAGTTATAGTTTCCTTTTGTTAGTGTTAGTTTCAGTGTGCAGGCCGTGAAATTACTTGTCAATAATTTTCATTATGTTTGTTGGTTTCTGTTTTCTATTTGTCTGTAGGTAAGTATTTTTTTCCTTATGTTGTTCTTTCTTTCTTTTTTTAAAAGATAACAGATGTATACTGTGTAATCTGGTTGATCAACATTTGATATGATTAATCGCTACATGATCCCTGACTGGGGGCATAACAGAACCATGCAACATAACCTATATACTGCTGAAGTGGGCATATGTTTTGGTCCCTGACCGTGTGCATGATGAAACCTTGCAATATATAATTTACACAATACATAAATCGGGATCTTTTACTGTTACTTATTGAGACCCATAGGAACTCTGATTTCTTTATGCTGTTTAATCTTCTTGACTGTTGTTCTATTAAAAATAATGCTTGTGATCGACATTATATAAACTTTGTTGATGTTACTAAGCGATGTTTACTTGTGCAGACCAGGAATGTTGATACAAAGAAGTTCTTGGGTGAACTTCCATCATTTGTTTCTCCCATACTTGAGAAGATTTGTTCATCTAAATACTCCTTTTCTGCTTCTTTTGAACGAACTATATTTGAAATACAATTCATGACTGTTGAAAAAGGTTTTCTATTGTCTTTTTTCTTGCTTCAACTCATGTGCCTTACAATCTTTATTAGTAGTGCCTTACAATCTTTACCAGTTATTAGGAGTGCCTTATACATGATTAGGAGTGCCCATTTTGAAGGCCTATTTTGAAGGTCCATTATTAGAAGTGGACATTTTGGAGTGCCTTATAATCTTTACCTGTTATTAGGAGTGCCTTTATACATGATTAGGAGTCCCCATCTACATGTTGAAAATCATGTATAAAGTGTCTTGGAAGTTACGCTGATAAAAGAGACGAGGCTACTACAGGTTGAATTAGTAGTTGCTACCATCTTCGTTTCTTATATCAGGATGATTTTAGAGAAACTCCTAACTGTCTTAAATTTCTAGAAGCAAACACTACTTCCTCGTCTGATAATAGTATTTGGAAGTGTGACACAGACTTCTCAAATACATGGAATGTAGACACTTTACCGAGGTTTTCATAATCGGAATCAGTATGGAACTATTCATATGAGTTGTATCTATCACATGTTGGGTTGTGTCTCGCATCCGGTTAGTCGCTCAAGTTTGGGGACGATATAAATGAACTAAAATTAGACCAATATTGTCTTGTTTTAGTCGCTCAAGTTTTTTTTATGTCTTAATTGTCATTTCATTTGGGAGCTGCTACTCTTGCAGGGTTGGATCTTCAGGTTTCCTATCAATAATAGTACTCAAGTCTCTTTCTATTAGTTCATATTCAAAATCATGTGAACTAGTAGTGCCTTACAATCTTTATTATGTTAATATTGTTTTTATTTGAACAAGTCAACAGATTCTTTGTTGGATATTATAACGTCTCCCAATCTTTATTGTGTTAATATTGTTTTTATTTTTATTCAGGTAAAGCTTAAATAAGAGGGGAGGCATGCTTCTAGAAAATGAGTTATTATGAGATTAAAGACTTTTATCTTTGAAGGTTTTGAAGTGTCAAGCTATAGTGAGAAAGTGATTTTACTTTTGTAGCAAGACAAAGTGACTTTTGCTTTTGTAGTAAGACAATACCTTTTTTTGAGCTTAAAGGCTTTTGGATTGAGTCTTGTAGTAAGAAAATGACTTGGTATTGGAAATCTACTTTAAACAATTTTGCTTTGTGTTAAGATTCTGGCATGTTTCATCTTATTAATGTTTACGGATTTAGTCCAACTTGTAGGGAAGTAAATACTCTCAATAGATGTGCAGATGTGCAATTAGTTTGATTTCTGTTGGAAATACTGTGAGAACTATATTATTGTCATATTTGATTTTGGTTGATTAAATTATATTTGTAGCTATTCAAATGTGGATATTAAAAAAAACCATTATCACGGCACGTGTTGTGAGCCACAAATGAAACTCATTAACCCTTTAACAACCCTCATTTTGAGTCATAAACACATAGCCTTTACGACATGCTTTGCAGGGCCATTAAGGTGAGATTGTATGCTTCGTTTTAAGTATTTATGGCTTGCTATGTGTGCCATAAATTGAATACTTTAACGACCATCACTTCGAGTCGTAAAACTTTAGTATTTACAGCCTATATTATAGGCCATAAAATAGATCAAAGTTTCTAGCAACTTCAATTACGGCGTGTATTTACCTACGTTATAGCCTATTTTCGTACGCCGTAAATACTCGTACCCTTTTACGGCTGGAGCTTTTACGGCATGACCTTATGAGCTG